>JBAHVQ010192792.1:0-14381 GCA_036872915.1 Nanipora kamurai | reverse complement strand
AGAATGGCTCTCGTCGCTCTATTCCGTGGAGCCTGTAGTTTATTAGACAGTGTGATGCCAATTGGGACCCACAGTAATCAAAGTATGGTTGAACAAAGATCATAGTAAATTAATACTAGTGTTTGGCGACTTACCTAGGGCTTTAGTCTCCCAATAGCTCCAATTACCAAATGATACTTTCTTACATATTTTGTCCATATAATTATCTCATGGTAGAAATTGATCGATTAAAATACCTAATGATTTTGTCTCAGTTATTCTTTTAATGGTATTATCTATGACAATGTTAGACACAGACGTAAGGCTACCAACTTTATGTTTAGACACTACTAGTTGTAACGGAAGTTAGTATATGGAAATCAGTATTAATGTAACGGAAGTTAGTATATGGAAATTAGTATGCATGCTTATAAATATCCAAGCATTTTAATTAAAAGTGTTCAGTACCCACGTAACTTACATTAGTAAGTATTCAGCCTTTAACAAGATTAAAACAGAGTTTATTTGCCAAAAGCCACTCCTTAACATTATTGAGATCATGATTTATCACTGTTTCTGTCTCAGCAATTGAGTTACCAGAAACAGTTAGAGTTGTGTCATCTGCAAAAATTCTTACAGTTGACTTCTCCACACAACTTGGTAAATCATTTATATTAAAAGGCCCCAAAATTGATTCTTGGGAATCCCAAACTTGTTTTTGCTTGGGTTTGACAAACTTACACATTTGTGATCTATTATCTTAGTATGAATAAGGGAGATTCAAAGCAGATGTCTCGATATCGTATGAACCTAGTTTATTGGTTAGAATTTTACGATTTATGGTATCAAAGGCCTTCTTTAGGTCAAGAAAGACTGCAATATTAGACATACCATAATTCATGTTTGCATACCATTCGTTTGTGCTATCAAACAAAAGTATACAGAAGTATATAACTGCTCACAGAGATTTTTTTCAAAAACTTTGCTAATTGCTGGTAATAGAGATCGGACGGTAATTATCAAGTAAACCCCTTAGACCTGATTTATGCAAAGGAATAACTTTTACAACTTTCAACTCAGATGGAGATACTTTGGTAAGAATAGAGTAATTAAATATTTTAATTAAAGACACGGCAACTACAGGTGCAACTAGCTTTATAGTCCTAGCTGGTATTTTGTCAGCTCCGGAAGCCTTAGAGATTGCATGATGAACTTTCAATATATCAGCAGTTTGAAATCTAAAATTTTCAGGAATTCTCGTCATATATTCGCCAAAATTACGATTTTCATTGTTGACTGAGTCGGCAATCTTAGCTCGTATATCAGTAAAATATTCATTAAAACATTCAGTGATTTCTTCAGGCATAATAATGTTCTTGTCATGTATCCTGTTTCAAATTATATGTGGTTGAACTTAATTGATTACGTCCCAAAATGTTATTTATTATTTTCCAAGCATCTTTAGAAATCTTATTCTTATCAATTAAGATCCTGTAATAGGTTTCTTTGTCTTCCTATAAGGTACTATTGACCCTATTTCTGAGTGTTTTACACGATTTCCAATTTCTGACTTCGAAGTTATAGCTTTCCGTTTAAGTCGATCTCTTTCAAATATTTAACCTTTTTATGTCTTTGTTAAGCCAAGGAACCCTTTGTTTATTTCTAATCCTCTTTGTCCATGAAGGTGCATGTTCGTCAAGGACACTCAGAAAGAGGGTCATCCAAAGAGACCATTTAAAATCATCATTTAGTCCATGGTACATCATGATCTATCATGGTTTTATCCAGATTTTGAAAAAATTAGTTTCGAACCGAAAGTCGAACAGGAAGTAGGTCAAATTAACAAGTTTCCATAGTACACATTTGAGGAGTCGGACTGAATAGAGTTAAAGTGATTTCTAGAAAATGAAAGGGTTGAGTTTTCCGCAAAAAATTTCTAGTCTAATAGTTCATTAAGGTGGGAGGAAATTGAAAAATCTTTTGTTTTACTTCATGTCACGATTTTCAAAAAGTTGGTTTAGAGCCAAAATTCGAATAGGAAATAGGTCCAAATGACAAGGTTCCATAATACATTGATGACTTATATTTGAGGGGTCAGACCAAATACATTTAAAATAGGGACTTAAAGGATTCATCGATTTGTCGCAAGATCAAATATCGACTCGTAAAACGACTCAGTCCGTAGCCCGAAGGTTATTTTAGAGTAAAGAAAAAAATAATTAAAAAAATCTTTTAAAAGAAATCCTGGTCACTTGTGCAAACAAGAAGGCTGAAACTAATACGAATTCAGCAATTTCCTCTAGTTTCTTTTTTCCAGAATTCTTAAAACCATCTCCAGCGTCATCTCGTAAATTCATTGTCATACAGTTTTTATATTTTCTAAAAAACCCTGCTTTTAGGAAGGAAGAAATTGGCGCACTCGTCATCGATAAAAAGCACCAAATAAAATTCAAAGCCGTGGGAGAATATTTAGAAACAGACGTCGATGTTTATATAGGTAGGAAACATTTAATTGTAAATATTGACTGTGTGAAATTGCAAAATTTTATGCTGTGTAACATCACCCGTGCAACATGATTGATGAGTATTTTTGCTATCAGCGAATGAATATCGACAAGCGATACAGTTTTAGTCCTTTTCGGTTGCCATTCCACAAAAAGTTGCACAGGAAAATGCCTGATTTGACAGCCCTTTGTCACACAACTTCAGCACGACGGATTCTGCCGTTACAAGGCAAAATGTAAGGCAAGGTCAATGGTGCAACAGTGACTCAACCCTATTCAGACCGGAAAGGTGGAAAGCGCCTTGCTGATTTCAAACAAGGAGAACTTTCTTGATATTCAACCAATTACCACAAAAGTCGATAACTTTTCTTAACATTTATCGGACAAGAAGTTTATAGTAAAATTTTCCGACCGGGATGTATTATGTTTCCATGGCAACCGGTTTTTGAAATACACATTTAATCCAAATTTGTTCTCTTGATATATTTTCCAAAGTTTTATTGAAATTACAAAATTAGGTGCAGATTCTTAATCTTCAGGTCACTTGTTTGATGCTTTCGGGATATTAGTTCAATTTTGTAATGATTTGTGACGCCATAGCTGATGTGTATGGTTATCCAAGACGGTTTCTTCACAAAAGAGAAAAAGCTGAGCCACTTTCTTCACAAAGGAGAAGAGGCTGAGGTCTTACAATGGAAGAAATTTTGATAATTGTTTATGAACTTCAGTGTTGTTTCAGCATCAAAGTTTTTCTCGCAAAAGACGCACTGCAAAACTGCAATTCATTAAAGCACTATTATTTTTAATAAGTGGGAGGTCCAATGGTGGAATTATATGTTTTCGAGTTGAAAGTATTCATGTAGACTTCATTGTTTCATATACACAAATTTCTACAAAAACTTCAAATTTTCGAATTTTTGACGTCATAATGACGTCATGGTGACTTAATTCACCAAATTGTTTTTGTTATGATTTTCTGTTTGTCCACTAAATTTCATTCCAATATGTTAAATAGTTTTAGAGTGAGAGGCCGGGGGCACTTTCCCCTTCCCCCGGTCCCAGACACCCTCAAAGACAATGCACGCCTCCAAAACCTTATGACAAACCTATGAAAGTAAATTTAAAAGTAACATTTTATGAGCTATTTTGAAGTAAAAATTAAAACCAACAATTGAAAACTTGACATTGTCTTGTGTCGTGTCATCTTAGTCGTCATTCTATACTGACATGACGATTGTATATTAAGTCATTTGGATCAATTTAAGTATTGTACCCTCCTTTCCCTGCACTGTAATAAACTTTGTTCTTGTGGAGCGTCCTAGAGGAATCGGTTTTGGCTTTTCCTGCTTGGACTATCAAGGGGGATATTCGCAGGAAATCTCTCCCATGATGCCACAGAATGTGTTCTCTTCTGCTGGTTTTCTGCAGATGAATTCGTCTAAATATTCAGGAATCGTGCCTCTTCGAACACCTTTCATTCAATTTACCTTAACTTTGCATATCCATTGCCTAAAAAATCTCTTTACCTTGTTATTTTTTCCATGCTTCATAACAAGATAGAACGCAGTCGATCTTATATAACTAAAGAGATGATAACCTCCGTGCATGGCCTGAGTATACATGGAGATGAACTTCGGGCAATGTTCTAACCATCGCATTTCTAGCTAGGGTGTTGATGACGCCTTAGAAAATTGAGGGGATGGGGGCTTTTAGCCCCCATCAGCATCATCCAGTTGTCAACTATCTTAAACTGCATTCCCGGAGTTATTGTAATATCTAACATGAGTTTGTTAAAAGATAATCCTACCAAGTACATTGAATCCTGAGATACGGGGAATGTTTTTTTGGGGAGGACTGAGGACGCCACGACTCTCGTCTGTTGCGCCATGACCTTGAATGTTAAATTCTTAGAGTCTGACATTGTTGAATTGTTCCGTTTGATTTCATTTAAGGTGGAATTCCAGGTACTGTCCCGAAAACTAATGGCCTACACCGTTCAGGATTTATTGGGTGTTTGAAGAAACTTCAAATTGGAAATAAATATCTTGATTTTGTTAGCGATCCAGTCGCTGTGAAAGATACTGGGCCCTGTGTCGAATAGGGAAAGCTTTCAGTTAAGTTTAAGTTAATAAGACAATATTTATATGTTTTGACTTTCGTATAAACATCTGTGCACACCTTCCTCGCTTGAATAAGCTGCCTTTAGTTGTCCAGGTTCAGAATAGATCATGGACGAGAAATCCTCACACGTTTGGAAATTTATTACCAAAATAACACTGGAAGGTCACGGGCAAGATATCAAACGATCTTAAATAGCTCAAGATTCTTTCGTTTTGATGATGGATGAAGAACACAACCACAAACGTTTGTAAACTTCATGTATAACTATACAACAAATATAATATCACCTTTTCCTCATTTACATTGTTATAGATTTGTTTTTGTTTGATTTTAGGGTTTTTTCGAAGTTTATTGGATCACTGTAAAACGTTTATTTAAAATTGGCTAACTTTTTCAAGCTGATTTGAATTTTTCCTGCTGGTTTAATTTAAATCAATTCCAAATTCTTAACAACTTAATTTTTTGTAAGAAACTTAATCCCTTCGTTAATATTCAAGACTGCCTATACGCTAACTCCAATTGCACAGGCATTTGACGAACTTGGACAGAGGTATATCATTTTGCACCTTCAAGCCAGGAGCCTTCAAGAAACTATCATGGTCTTCGACATCGTCGATGAACAAGAAAGCTTATATTAGTATTATTTCATAAGTAAATGCTAAATAATTTTATTCAATAATTAGTGGCATCGTGAAACATGTCCAGAAGAAGAGACTAAATTTTCAAATTTTCCGACAGGTGAATCATTCCAGTGAGGTTGCCCTTATTTTAAAAGACATTTGGTTCCAGATGCTTTTTAAATTTTGGCTAACTGATCATCTCTAATTCTGATAAAACCAGTTTATTACATTTCTATTACTATTGCTCGCAAGGGCGCAATTAAGACTGTTTGTGACAAGGGTCCCAAATTTCTGACACAATATTTAACTGGGAGGAAGAACCCTCTGGCTCCCCCCGGCTACGATGTTACTGAAAATAATAAGGCTGTGTCGAAAGAGTGACCTTTTTTGCTGGTCACTGTGGACCCTTTCAATCTGATACCAAAGTGAACGACCTGAAAGACAACTTCAAGTATCCGACGTTCAAGAAACCAAATAATTTATGGAAAATTTTTCCTGTTTATAATCATCTTTCCTTCAAATGGAGAATTTTTATGCAAATTTGAGTGTCATTTCACATGTAAAAAACATGTAATATTGGAATATTTTCACTCATGAAGTTTTCATTTCACGAATGAAAACAGAACGTTGTCACATATGGACCGAATTCATAATAAAGGCTGTTTAAAATATTATTTTATGAATAAATTAGCCTCACTTGCCTCTTTTTTGTGTTAGTAACTCAAAAGGCATCCAAAATAACCAGTGGTGCAATTTATGATGCACAAAATTGAAAATTTAAATGGTGGCCATTATGAGTACCCTCCACTAGATACGCACTATCCGTTGCAGAAATTAGTTAGGACTCCTTGAAAAATTGTCTCATCTGTTAGAAACTAGGCTAGAAAAACATTAGAGCTCTTTTCTCGGCGTCTCCTTCCCCTCATTCCAATGTTGTTTTCTATAAATAACATACATACTTCGTTTTAGAATGTATTTTACAAACCTTTCAATGGTTACAACATTGAAAAGGAGGGAGGGGACTTAGTTTCCAACGATTCTTAGATAGTGTTTGTATGAAAGCAAGCTAGCGCTTCTAGTCGGGCTGGCCGTCTTTGCCGAGATATTGTCACTCTGTCAAATCCTTTGTAAAATTTATTTTCGTTTACATGAGAGGATTGCCAGTCCTCCCAAGCGAGATCTAGCTGTTGACTACCCGAGATCTCGCCTGGGAGAGCTGAAAACTTGCTATGTTTACATGGCACTCAAGAGGGATGGCCATCTTAGGAGGGCCGTAAATATCAATGTAAACTCGCGCATGTAAGACTTTCGTAGAAAAGTGAGGTGAAAACCAGCCCTCTTTCAAATGGAACAAATTCCTTGTACTTGAAAACCCAGGCAAGTCCTGATTTTCGACCTTTAAATATTTTGTATAAAGTAACACGGTTCAAAGTTTCACAATTGCAATCTTGCCATATGGAACATATGAGAATCGCGCATAAAAATTAATTTTACCCATGAAATTTTCCTTATGTTGCATTGCAACATTTTTGAGTAGGAAATACTGGTTTGATTCGTGAAATGGCATGTGAAATTTTTATAAGGGGTACGAACGTGAGGTCTAATTAATGAAAGGATCTTTTCCTTCAGTTGCTAAATTAAAATTGGCTTTTATTGTTTGACATAATAACGCAACGCTTAACCCAAGGCTCAAAGCCAAAGATGGGCTGTCACCATGTTCTCAAGCTTTCTTCACAGCCGGCAATCGATCCTATTGATGGTTTGCACGTGACGTCATGGCGCCCATGTTGGTGGAACTTTAACTAACGAATCTCATTAATTTCTGCTGTATGTAGTACAAACATGGCCGCCGTTTCATTGTCTTTCTAAGTCTCGTTTTTAAGTACTTTTCGGTATGTGAGGATAAATTATTAGCTTTGGCTTTCATTTGCGCACTGGAAATCATGTTATAAAAAAGTCAAGAGTTTTATTTGTGCTTCAATTTACCACAAATTTTTTGATGTACTCATATATACAGAGGCGGATTTAGAAAAAGAGGAGAGGCACCAAACGAACACTCAAAGAGACGTTTTCTAACAGGGGTCCGAGGGCACGGAGAAGTATTTATAGAAGACAAGTCCGTTTTCCCGAGAAACAACACTCATGGACAAGATGAAAAAAATGTGAAGTTGAACTTCGGGGGAAAACCGCCCGCGTATATTTTTTTATAAATTTTTCACGAAAAAATTAGGGGGAATGTCGCAACAAGCGGATGGGGAAGAGTAGGTAAACACCACATACTGTTCTTGTCGCCATAACTATGATATCATTAATTATAGAGGTCCGGTGATCACTGACTTAAAGGAAGTACTGAGTTAGTCAAACTCTGCAACAAATACTCAATTTTTTCAAACCTTTTCGCAGAATATCTATTTGTATTTCATGCCACCGTCAGAGTTCTCCGATCAAATCTCTGTACCTTTAGGGGGTGCTTATATGGAGGAGGGCCAGCCCTCCTAAGAAAGCTGACCCTACAAGCCAAGATCCTGCCTCTCAGGGTAATTCCTTGTAAAAATTTGTTTGCGTTTACATGACAAGAGGGCCAGCCCTTAAAGGCGATGTCTCGCTATTGGTACCTCGGGATCTCGCCTAGGAAGACTGGAAATTTGCCATGTAAACACACTCAAGAGGACTGGCCCTCCTTGGGGGGCTGAAAAAATCAATGTACACATCGGCATTCGAGACTTTTTAGAACCAGCCCTCTTTAAAGAGCTACAAAATTCCCATGTAAAAGCGAGGTGAAATCCAGCCCTCTTACCTAGCCCTACCAAGAGGCTGGCTCGTTTCCATTTTTATATCGCTTTACGAATTTCTTTTAAGGCAGACTCTTTATGTTCCCCTTTAAAATAAGGTGTGCCAGGAATCTTTCGTCATATTCAAACTTTAAACCTACAAGGTGATGTCAGGTAAAACAAACTAATAATCATCAGAGTTCTATTTTCTTAAAGTATTAAAAGCAAAAGCATTCAGTCACAAAACCGCGGAAAGCATTCAAGATATCGATAAAAGTTCTGTAATGTGTATTTGGCATGTCAGTTTTCCTGAGACACTCATTAACGAACCATGAGTATTTCATAGCAATGTCGTGATTTTTTTCACATTCCTGTTCGAATTTGAACTCGAAATTACGATTTTTGAAATCCGTAAAAAATGAAACGAGTAAAGTACCCTTTTAACGCACATTCATGATCACGGTTCGTCACTACACAAAGAACCGTGATCAAAGTTTCGGGAAGGTTTTTCTGCCTGTTTTGTCGATTTCCTTAAACTTTAACGAGTTAGTGACAACAAAATTCATATCGCGTCAGATTTTAAAAAGAAAGAAACTGCGTAAACCGTTCGATTTTTTATCCAGTGCGGTACTTCCTGTAAATAATGTCCGGTACCTAATGACCGAATGATCACCAACATCTGTTAATGAATTTCTTTCTCCCTGACCAGTTGTCAACGAGTATAATTAATTTGGTTTCCTGATTTTTGCTTATATTTACGCTTTTTGATTAAATCTTCAAGCCTTGGACAAACGGCGCATGACAGTTGATGAAAGTCGATGATAGTTGAAACCGTCGCTCCCGCTTGGCCACCAACGATCATAGACTGTAATGCACTATCCCCTTTTATCGACTATCCTTCATTTAGATCATGTTCAAATTTTCCATGATAGTAGACGATAGTTTTTGTCGTTTGACTACTCGCTGATTATGGTTGATGATTGTTTAATTTGGAATCCTTAAACTATCATCGACCATCGTGTGCCATTTGACCAGGGCTTAACATATACGACCACTTGCATACCGTCTTACGCTAAACCTCGTAACCATAAGGTAGCAGAAGGGTTATCCGGTATTGCTTCCCCATTAATGTGTTCGCATGGTATCTTACACCAACTTAAGCCTAACTGATCATGGCAGACAGTTATGATATCTAATTTTATCCTCAAACAAAAGTCGTTTGAGTCAGTAGGCCATGCTTCGGTTACGACTAGAACTCATGCGGATTCCTCAGGACCAACGTACGTTTATTTCAGGCCACCAGATCTAATTATATTGTCCGACACACTTTTTCTTGCATTTACACTAATATTTTTAATGGTATTTGATGCGATAAATGTCATATACAATAGTTCCCCGAAAATACTCGGGCAAGTTTGTCGAAGGCCTTCGCTCCGTAACGAATGTTGGCATTTCACTATACCCAATCATTGAGTTTTACATGTTAAAGTGTGAGCAATCGCACTCGTCTCCGGCGGCGGTAAGAATGGGCAGCAAGACACCTTTTTCAATTTTCAAACTTCTAATCCCATTTTTTGAGCTAGAAAATGTTTCTCTCTCTCTTAATTTTTTTTTCTCCAACATTTTGCCTCCTGTAGTATCTGGATATTGATCACATCTTGGGCGACTTTCCCACCCACCTTATAGGAGGGGCAGGCTGCAGTCGCTTTCCACTTGATATTTCTGCCGAAAAATCGAATTATTTGAAAACGTTTTGGTAGACAGACTATCTAAGATAGCAAAAACGTAAATGTTTTGCTCGCGTCTACTGATAGAATTTTAGACTCCTAAGTATGTACCGTAAGATAAGTTTGCAAATGAAATCATTTTTACTATTTATCTGATTTAATATCTAAGACGAAAGTGATTTTACGCTTAGCAGGGAAGATGGTTAGCTATAGCCTGTAAGATCTAGGAAACCTTGTGACAGATGCGTTGAGTCTAATTCTGGGAATTTTTCGAAAATTTTATGTGGACAATGTCAACAAGGTCGGCGACGTAACGACATAAAAGAATCATGACGACCTAAGTCCTAAGGGACAAAAACCGATCTTTTCTTTATGTCGTTATTTTTATGTCGTTACGTCGTTATGTCGCTTGTGTGGACCAAGGCCTTATTGCTAGGAATAGAGGAAGAAGAAACCATCACAAAATACCTTATAATCCGGCCTAAAAATTTTTACTAGCAGACTTGCTCCCAGGGACAAAATTCACCCTAATTGTATATTTCATTCTTTGTAGCTTCCCCATTCTCCACTCACAAAAGAGAAATCTCGCTTTATCGGCTCATCTGCCTACGTGTTGCCTTGTCAGGAAACGGAAAATGGTTAACAACTGACAGTTGGTCATATTTTTTCCTGACCAGTGACACCTGGCTGAAATTTAAGTTGTTAAACCGAAATTTAAGTAGGCCCTATCCAGAGTTCAAGACCCTCCTTATAAACTACCATATGGTTTAGACTGGTCAACACATTTAAATAACATTAGTCAAGAAGGATAGATACACCCTAATTAAGGTTATTTCTCTATTGAATAACTCTGTGGTTATTACCCGCAGCCAAAACACAACTCATAAAAAAGCCATTCTTCTTTGCGTTCTTTTTTTTTTCTGAGCCACCCAGGAAGATACTTGAAAGCAAGCGGCTACTTAAAGTTCTCATTATTTGTATAGTGAGATTCCATGGCAATTAACTCTTTGTATTTTCTTTTTTCTTCATTGGCTGGTAAATATTGTCGGTTCCGGTCGCTTGGTATGCCAGGAAAAGTTATTATTCCCTCGTCGCATTGCGATAAGATAACTACGTTGTAGTTATCTACCTTGTTCTCATTTCATTTGCCAACTTGTGTGACTCCGTGATTCTGAAGCTATGGCTGGCGTAATTCTGGAGACAGTGAGCAACAAACAGCTGTTGATGTTTACACTGGGGCTCTTAGGTGCCCAGATCTTGTTCTTTATCATTGGCGGAAAGATAGGTAAGAGAAATCGAACTACTATTTGATTATTTGTCTTCTTATTGCTTTCGTCTGGACAAGACGATATTAAATTACGTGTAGTTTGGGACAGTTTGTCAGGCATAATCAGTGTCAGTTTTTTACTAGAATTCGTTAAATATCTGGAAAGTCTCCCGGTTATGGCAACTAACTAATAACTTTGTCGAATTAATTGTGTGCTCCTTGGCACAGGAAACCGTAATAAGCGATTTACTTCTTGAAACCCTCGTTAAATAGAATAGTCCTTGCCAAGATCGTCGCCTTTCCAAGTTTAAAGTCGGGTGACCGGCTTCGCGTGTACTTGAGGGAGTGCAAAAGTAAAACGGTCATCTGGAGTGTAAAAGTAGAGATCGGGAGATGGCTGATGATAGTTCTTGATGAAGGCAAAAGTCAATTGAGTACGGACATCACGAATGTATCATAACAGCTGTGAAGCTCTAACTAGGGGCAAGAGCGCCCCAACCCCCCTTCTACGTATGAAAAAGCTAGCTTTGTCTCAGAAATTGTCTGGCAAAACATGAATTCTGTTGGGCAATTTGCCCATAGTGGCACAGCTTGTTATGGCACACTTGTGGTCTGTTCGCCTATGCCTAGCACCAAACTTATCACAAAAGAATAAAATGACTGATCACAAGGAATAAAACAAAAGACTAAAGCAACCACATTATTATAAAGCCTGGGGACAAGGTTTGGGATAATATCAGGTTAATGAAGGCTAGAAAAATCTATGATCCCAGTATCATCAGGATTTAGTGAAACTACATCCTTTAACTGAACAATATTTTATTATTTGGGTAAAATTTCCCACACCCCCACATGCTTGAAATGATTGTACAAAATTTTTCTGACAACAGTCCATTAAATTCTACACCCACGAGGAATTAAAGAGATCTTTAAGAGACCTCCAAGAGTATACATGTACACTCTTAAAATTTTAGTGGCTTCTACCCAGAATAATTCAGGGAAGCCTGAGAATTTATGATAGTACTGTAGGTGGGAGCCCAAAAGGACAAGAGTCAAGGGGATACAGGTCAAATTTTCATTGCTTTAATAAGTTTACAAGTTTAGTTTTGATGCATACATTGAAACAATTAGGTTCTGTTGGACACTTGCAATCAGACATTAACTAGTTTAAAACTAATTAGAAAAAATATAAAGACCAATTTAAGAACAAAATGAAAAAAACCAAGATTACCCCAAAAAGGGGAGCAATTGCTTTACACTGTCTCTTCAGCTTCATAGCCCAGGTAATTGCAATTGTTTCAGTGCATGTCAATAATTGTCTGGTAATAGTGTTGCTAGTGATCATTTTCTTAAAGGCAATAGTAGTCAGCTATCAATTGTATTGTCTGACAGTAACTTAAAGCATATAAAGAAAAAGCTTTTGTGGATTTAAGTGTGTGAATCAAGGTCATAAGCTGCTCTCCCAAATACATGTATAAGTGTTTTCATGCTTTTTTGTAAATGGTTGATAAAATGAGAGTTGGAAAAGTGTGTGTTGCCCTTCACCTAATTGCTCTAGGAACTCTGTTAGTCTAGGATTTCAGTCTAATTTTTAGAAGTGCTGTACCAAGGTCAAACCAGAGCCATTTGTGCTATTTCACAAAAATAAGTTCAAGAAGCAGCAGACTTACTTTATTTCTCAGATAAGTATTAAAGTTCTTCATGCGATTCTAGAGGATGTTTGAGACATCAGCACCTGCAGTGTTCTTGCTTAAAGTGCCTATGCCTATGCAATTACAGGCTCAGTTATTTTGTGGCTGTATTTAAACAAACACATAAAATCAAGAAAATTGGCTTTTACATGACTTTTCTATCATATCCCATTCTTCAGTTATTAAGTATACACTTTGAACTATGATGTCATAAGTTGATTACAACACAAGCCAAAAATATTGGTTTGTTTAGTTTAACTAAATTGTCTTTTATGATGCTAACTTAATAAACTGAGAGTCTTTAGTAAGTCCAAAGTACAAGTCTTTTTGGTCAAACCAAATTGAAGATATGACTGATATTCCAGTTTTCTTGTGTAGACAGTTTTAGATCTATACTGTTGTTCAAATTGCAGACCTATACTTAATTACTGAAGAGTTAGATGAAAGGCAAAAGTCTTGTAGACACAAATTTTCGGGATCTTAAGTGCTCTTCTAAGTACAGTAAGAAAAGAACTGCTGTGAATTTTTGTTGCATAGGCAGCTCGAGCTTTGCCAGAGCTGGGGGCATAATACTTTTAGGCTTGTTTCAAAATAAGTACCTGTTACTTCTTCATTAGCATGGAAGATTAAAACATGATTTATTGATTTGACAGTTTTATTGTAAATGTGGAGATGATGAGTTGCATCACTGGTTGCCTGAGTTTGAGTAAAGAGCTTTTTGTTTCCTGGCTTATTTATATTTTATCTTGCTAAAGTTACTTTATACAGGTATATGTAAATAGAATTCTAGAGAACTGAATTGGTCAAGCCAAATTGTACAGTACATGTAGTCAGGGTTTTGTTTTGGGTAGTGCAAGTTACGGGTTTGGTTTGTTTACAGTATACTTTAGCTAAACATTTGGATTTAGACCATGTGCCAACAGCTATTTTTTTAAAGTCTTAGGAAACTTTTTTTTGCTGATCAAACTGTCGAACACCAATAACTCAGAAAAACTCTGAGTTCCAGACAGGACACATGAATTCAGAGTTTTTCTGAGTCCAAGGCGTTCCACAAGACTTGAATCGTATCAAACTGCAACTCAAAATTCCAAAAAAGCTATTTTTTTTTAAAAAAAATAAAATTAATATTTTTAGTCACACAATTTTTTGACCAGTCAGGATCTATTTTGATGGGTTAATACTCTCTTTGCTCCTTGTATAATCTTCTACTGAGCATCTCAAACAAATTAGTAAAATTTTGGAGTCACCAGAAGGCCCCTTTGGCCTTCTGGAATGGAAATGTTACCATTTTGGGGAGTGAGATTGAAGAAAGAGATAATATTTTCATATATATATATATATACAAATTTATAAACGCATTTATAAATGCTCATTCATTTATAAATGGTCTACCAGAGCACTCTCTCTCTCTACCAATTACACATATTTATGTTGGTTATATATATATATAGATATAGATATATAGCACAAATAGAGACAAATGTTTAGCTGTCACTACTCTGAGTTTCACGTGCTCTGGCAATCATCAGAGTGCATGAAACTTGGAGTAGTGACAGCTAAACATTTGTCTCTATTTGTGTTATTTTTAGTCTACCTGTGATGGTAGTTTTTGTTAATTTACACTTAGTTCATTTCAACTTTGTAACTAGATATCTAGGCTCTCTGCACTCATGTAATTATTATTTCTCTGAAGATGTTGTG
>JBAHVQ010192761.1:0-14389 GCA_036872915.1 Nanipora kamurai | reverse complement strand
TTTATTTATTTATTTATTTATTTATTTATTTATTTCCCACAAGTGAATGATACATGCAAAAAATAAAATAAAAAAAACAAACTACGGAAAACCGTAAAAACTACAAAAAAAACTACATTTTAAAAATAGATTGTTCCTGATGAATAGATTCCTTGTAATTATTCTAAGTAATCTTTTCACATTCTCAAAAGAACAAAAGAAAACGGAATGAAATTGGGCAACATTTTTCTATATATCCGATTTCAAAATGCCCTACACAGATTTGTTATCATTTATTTTGTTTGGTGACGTGCTCGTGAGTTACAAATATCTTGTTTTAAGTGAGCATGTCCTTAAGGGAAGCCAAGTGGGCATGGTTTCTTAGTTTCAGTTCTATTAGCATAATAGTTTTAACGCTTTTAGTGCCATAGATTGTTATGATGACATGGAAAACTAGCCTTTGAAACGATAACACTGTATGTCGTTCCATTTTATGCCCACCTGATTAGCCACCCTGACAAAGATATTCGTAAATAATCAAAATTGGCAAGCTATTTTTTTACGCTAATAACACTTATTTCATACCAACTTAACCTGTTCCCCTAACCAAAACACACACACACTTTTCCACCACACCTAACATCCATGGAGGTAAGCATACACTTCATGATATTTTATTACTTATGATATTTTATTACTTATGATATTTATATGTTATTGCATATCCTTTTTTTTTCCTCGGCGCTGAAGTGATCGCTTTTGTCCCATCTCTGGGCTGCCTCTCTCGATCCAGTATACCATTAAAATAGCGTTTAGAACTTAAGAGGGATGGTTTCGACAAATTATTTTACAATTGTACTTGCTGCATAATGAATTGGACTAGGGTGTTCTAGCATAACTCATCGATTATTTGAATGTACCACGGGTACATGGTTGGAGCTAGTTGGACGTTGCGCCCCATTTTCATTCTTGAAGATGGTTTAATGCTAAATGTTGCTTGTCAACGATCCACGCAGTATGAACCCTACCTGGTACGGAGTACGGATACGCCGTACGGTCTACGTAGTCAGCGCGTTCGCACCTTAAGACAAATGGATATACCCAGCCTTTCTGCATTAAGCGAAAGATGATCTATGCTACAGTTCTGCCATTTTCGTATCGTCGACTTTAATTGACATTTTAGTTTATTGACTGTTGAGTATCATACTATTTGTAATACTTTTATAAGTAGTTAAACATTACGCAATATTCCCGCATTTTTCAGCGCAAACGACCTTGTAACACACGATTCTGGCGTCTAGTAACGTTTGGATAGGACAGATTTACTTCTCCGTGCAGTCTCTCTTTTATGTATCACAATTTTATCACTTTTGTTTTGCTTTCAATATCATTTCACTTCTTCATTTATTAAATCACACATTTGCTCTTAATATCTCTCTACAGTTCTTACTACTCAACACTTTTATTTCAAGATGTTTGCATCTGCAGTGCATAAATTTGCCTAACATAATTGTTGTGCTTGTTAATTTAGGCTCGAGACCTTCAGCAATACAGGGCATTTGAAAAAAGAAAGTTAACCAAGCAGGAAGGTAGGAGTTCGTTATATTTTTTGTAATTAATTATCTGAAATTAACTCTTACCTTTTCCGTTAGATAACTTACATTTTAGGTTGAATTACCATCTCTAAGGCCCCATCTACACGATACGGTTGTAGCACACAATTGGTCACCCTGGCTTATGTAATTAACTGGTAAAAGGACAGTCCCTGCATACTATTGGCTCTCGAATGCTGCAACAATCGTACCAAACAGAACAGGCCTAAGGAATCACCTTAAAACGATCGTTTTTTTATAGAGCTGCAAGCAAAATCTGTTTTATTCCATGGACCGTCTCAAGCATCGAGTGGCAAGGAGGACGAACGTGAAAATTTCACCGAAGAACAAGAGAAAGTACATACTCCTCCAAGTTCTCTTGGTCAGGCCCGTGAAGAACCAAAGAATCAAGCTAAAGTAACCAGGTATTTGGCAAAGCTCTTACGTTGATGGGTCGTTTGAGTAATGCACGGTTGTTAATTAGAATCAAAAGTGTAACGTCTGGAGGAAGATCTCTCAATCCTTTTGTTCGTTCTTATCCCGGCTGGGCCGTTTGATAGAACTTTTGACTGAGACTTATGAAACTAAGCCGCGGTACTTGACGTTCATGACTTTATAACGTTATGACTTCAGATATTGCAAAAAAGGAACGATTTTCTGTGAAAAATATAGTCTTTTGTTGAGGATCCAGATTTTGTCCTATCAACTAGGGATACCAATTGCACCCGTTGCCTCCCCACTTAATTGCGCCCCTGTTTACGAAAACACAAAGCATGTTTGCTACAAGATTTCTCTTCAAAGACAAACCAAATGAATAATCTGTTGTTCATAGTGAGTTCTTCACACTGTCTTGGCTCCATACAAGACCGGAAGAAGAGCATTTCGACGTTTTCACGACGACGTCAATTCTTAAATCATGGAGAGCCCGGGGCTGTATTCCAAGAACAACATTAATCAAGCGACTAGAATTACTTTGAAGCGTCGTGACCACTTGTACTCATTCTTCTATGGTCATAAACAGCTAATTATCTAATTTTGACTGTCATTGACATTCATGCTTCTCAGATCCTGCTCGTGGTCATTATTGGTTGTTGATACTATATTTTTTTATTATTTGTTTTTTCTGTTTGTTTGGGTTTTGTCCATTTCTGGTTTTTTTCCTAATTCGCTCTGTGTTCATGAAGCGAGACATTTGCTCCACTCATGGAACACAAAGATTCATCCACTACGGAGGATTATGCAACAAAACAACGAACAAGTCCCCAAGACATACCTCGAATACAGAAACCACGGATCATCGAAGTGCGCAATGAAGCTGCGGAAAGGTAAAACTGACTGTCAGGTCAAACACAACTTCTTTAAAAAGTCGTTGCTATTAAAAGCAAATCTTAGGGAGAGATCTTGGACCTCCTGCATTTTTTTCTACCTTCATAATGTAAAGCTGTCGCCAGTGTTCATTTCTTCGGCCTGCTTTCTTCTTAACTCATTCCCTGTCACGGAGGACTTTTATAATTTTACTCTGACTAATGCCAGACGATTTTACTCATCAACGAGAGAGACGTGGAAGCGAATGAGTTAAAAACTATTTCCTTAAAAACCTTCTACTTAAAACTTTTATTAAGGCCTAGAGCTAAGAATTTTTAGTCTGAGACAAACTTTCATGATTGTCGCGAGAGTCCCTCTTGGGCTTGCAATAGATTAAACGAGTATACTGTTTCCAGTTGACTTGGACTCAAATGGTAGGACAGCGGTCTAAAAGCTCGTTTGAATCTCGTTCAAATCAACTCAATTTTTCCAGTCGACTTTCACAGTGTTGTTAATCATCAACTCAGAGTGGACTGTTAAAAATCTACTCATGCAACCTTTAACTTTCAATGTCTGGGTTTGTTGGGAGGGTGGCTCTTTAGAGTTTGTTACTGACCTAAATTAGTATGAAAAATGTCTTTGGTATGTTTAGCTTGCTGAATTGTTGTTTTTAAAGTTCTAGTACGACAACAACAAAGTTGAATGAGCCGTCACCAACATCAAAACAAGCCAGTAGATCAAAGAGTGTAAGGTTTGAGGATGATGATTCAAGAGATGACGGTCTGCCTCAGCGAACATGCAAAGAAATCTGTCATAGCGATGGGAAGGTATGTTCATAACTATCTTTAAAAAACTTGAAACTTTGACTAGTATGGCATTAAGCATAAATTCTCATGGACCAACGATATGAATAACAACAGCTTTAAGTCGATTTAACGTCGTTGTTCTGCTGTTGCATGGTACTGTGGTAGTACACGTGTCCCTCACCTTTGCCACTAGGGCTCGATTCCGGCTCCGTACAGCAGTGAACTCTATATAGACTACAAGGTTGACTGCCAAGTTTAACTCTGCCAAGCACTAGGTTTTCTCCGGGTACTCCACCTTCTTCCTGTAGTAACACTGGACCCACTAGGGATGGCCCTCACTGATCCTCTAGAGAAAACAGCTTCGTTAGCTGATAGGGTTATCCAGTATGAATAAAAGAGACACTTAAAACAACTTAAAATATATGGCAAGTATTCGAAAACTTGGTTCCTGTTACACCATAGAAATTGCAGTTTTCAGTTACAAGTATTGCCTTACGATTCACTCGCAGCAATCAACATGATGACGGGCGATGGATTAAATCAAAGGAGATCAAGAGGGACGCCGGTCAGATTACTGCCATTTGTTTGCTGACCCAAGTTGTCAAAATCCTATTTAATACTCGCTATTCTCATTTCAGCGTGAGGTCATCAACTCTGATGGCTCTCGTGTGGTGAAATTCCCAAACGGAACACGAAAGGAGATCAGTGCCGATGGATTGTCTGTCATAGTAACATTTTATAACGGAGACGTGAAACAAGTCATGCCTGATGAAAGGGTGGTAAGTACGATCGAAAGACAGTTTGTGTGGCAAGTTTAGTAAAAGATGTAAACAATTTTCCAACGCAGCCAAGTGAATAATCAGACACGATTTTACACTAATTGAAAAGTTTCCAACGTAGCTTACAAAACTACTGTCCATGGCCCGAATGGTCATGAGTGAACGGTGGTTTTGTAAGCTACATGTAAGCCACGTTCATGGATCACGAGCGGTAGTTTTCTAAGCAACGTTCCAAACATTTCAAGCCAGCGTAGCATAACTCAGCAATGTGAGTTAGGTCTACTTGCTATATTGTCTATTGGCCGGCATATTCGTAAGGTCTGTTATTAAGGTCTATTGGCTGGCATATTCGAGTCTTAGGTTATAACTGTGAACGTCTTAGTTTTGGCAGTTCCCTTAACCTTTTGGATTGTTATGAAAGTCTTTCTTATGAAGCCTCGGTCACCATTGAATTATCGATCTCACCCTTAGGTGTATTATTACGCTGAAGCTCAAACTACTCACACAACTTTTCCCGACGGGATGGAAGTACTACATTTTCCAAGGTAAATCTAACCACAATCGACAATCGGCCGTAAGCGATAACTCGCTCGTTGACTTCTGTACATAGCATGTATACATCGGCGTAACCGATAAACAGCATATTGTTTGAGAATTTGTTGGTCAATAACAACACCAGCTTGTTTAAAAGACGAAATCAAAGTTCCCTAACCCTTTTGGTCATGTACTCGTCGCTCAAAACTCCATACGCGGCGCTCTGCTTCTGAGCAGTTTTTAGAAAACGCATTAGTGCTGTCGAATTTTGCTTTATTAACCCTGTTCGTTGGGTTACTTGTATCAATTTAAGTCTTTTTCGGTTTTAGGTGAAAGATTTTTTTCGACGACGTCTTTCGTCTTGTTTTGTATAAGTTACTGAATTGACGCCTCAACTTCTCGTAATGTTTGTAGGGTGTTAGCGCCACAGTGGTAGTGCAAGTGTCTCTCACCTCTGTGACTGGGGTTCGATTCCGTCTCCGTGCGGTTTTCTGATTCGTTACCTTGTGGGAAGAATGTTGTTCAATTTGACTCTACCAAACATTGCAAGTTTTCTCCGGGTACTCTGGTTTCCTCCCGTAGCAACACTCCAGGGAGAACAGCGTAGTTTAGTTGTTAGGGTTATCCAGTATAAATACAGAAACTTTATAACCCGTTTATTAATAACGGTGTCCTTCTTTCTCCATTGTTGACGTTTACTCCTGTATTCAAGTGTTATGAATCACGAGAAGACAATTTTGGTGAAGACCGATTCATCAGCCCATCAAGCCACTCATGCATGGGATCAGAATTTATCGAATAGGATCTAATTTTTGAGGATCTGGTGATGGTGTTCAGTGAACAAATTCACCATAGCTAAAGTTTACACTCATCAAGAGGCACCCCTTCATTAATCGTGTCACACTCTTTACATGTTCATATGAAGTAAAAAACCCATCGCACAATTGAATCGTTTACTTGAAAGGGTGCACCGCTTAGTGAATTTTTTAGTCTAGTCAGATAACAGTAAAGGAGGATAGTGGTAAAATATCCAGCCTTGTGATGTTAACCTTAAGACTTCTTGGCCAAAATCTAGGTTACTGTACCTTTTTTACAAAAATTTACTAGTTTTTAAGATATGGAGTATATTTTGTTACACGATTCCAGAAATTTTACAAAGTTTTTTTTCTCTGATGTTATTGGTTTGTGTTAAGAAGCGCATTTAAAAATGGAAACTTTAGTATTTGGTTATCCAACCAGATGCCGCGAGTGAGGAAAGAATCCGCTTACCGGCCGGATATAGTTAATCCAGTGCACGTGATTCATTAGAAAAAATCTTGTGGTAAACATGACGAAAATTAATTTATTCTATCTCAGCAATCAGATCGAGAAACATTATCCAGATGGCACAAAGGAAATCGTTTTCCCCGATCAGACAGTCAAATACCTCTACCAATCTGGAGCTGAGGAATGCGTGTTTGCCGACGGCACAGTTGAGCGGATCAGTGGGGATGGAGACAGGATAGTAGAGTTCCCTAATGGACAACGAGAAACCTATACTAAGTTATTTAAGGTAAGCTAAAAGTTATGAACGGCGAGCAAGTATACAGAACCATAATTTTTAGATGTTTAACTTACGAAATATTCTTCGCGAAAAGTAAAACTGATAAGACACTTTTGCATCTTCAAAAGGTTAGCAATAAACTTAGACGAAGAATTTTTAAAAGCATGGATTAAACCATTTCAATCCTGCCTTTTCAGGAAAAACGTTTCAAGCAAACAATTTTTGACGAGTATATGAAGTTAAAAAAACTATATTCTGAAAAAAAAACCCCTAGGTCACACGTCAAACGAAAATTCTCAAGATTTCGTATGCAAGACCTTTGCATACGAAGTTCCGTTTTTACACAAAATTGGAATTTCTGGAAAACAAGAAATGCAACGTGTGGTTTCTCGGTTAGCAATAGTTTACTTTCTATTTAGCAGTTTTATTTCCATTTTCAGTTGCCTTTAATTTTTGTATTTACACGCGCTATCTTTGCCTTTCGTATTTTCAATCCTATTGTAATTATTTTTCGTACTGTGTCCTTTGTAGAAGAGAGAGTATCCCGACGGAACTGTGAAGACAGTTTTTTCTGATGGTCGACAAGAAACTCGTTATCCATCTGGAAGACTTCGAGTCAAAGATGGTGAAGGTAGATTATTGGTAGATACCGGAGATCAAAATAGGTGACACAACAATCCTGTGTCTTCGCAGTCGCACTTGTCGATAGAAGCTCATCTTAATTTGTAAATAAAGTTTGAAGCTTCTGATCAAAGAAAGACGAAGGTTCGTAAACGTTGATGTAGATTGCCCTGTACGCGAGTGTGGCTGCTCGAGTAGCCTTGCATTCAGGCAAACAAGAATGGAAGGTTAAAAAAATTCCAAGAATGTTGCACTACCTGGTATTGTCCGTGACTAGTGATTGCTTCCATAATTTCTTGCATGATCCAAGTTATTTGTCCTGGTAATGAGTGTTTTGACGGTAATTTCGAGTCTCATACATTCTACATATTTTTATCCTAGCACAACGTTAACCACAAATGATAACTAGTTCAAAGTTTCAAATTTCATGCTAACTGACGACAACATTCGTTCGGTCTAGTGTGTCGTGTCTTTCCGTCGTTCTTGCCGGTAATCGCCGACTGCACTTACTTGCCGCTTACGTGTAAAGTAAAAAGGCAATAATAAATTTTAAGCTACAAATTTTCTATCGTCACTTGATGGAAACAGTCTTAAAAAATGTTTAAATTGCCGTCGGAGATTAATTTATTGAAAGATTTAGATTGTTATGTTTATTTCTAATTTCTTGCCAAGCCTTTGGTATATGAGCCATCTAGTTTTAAGTTGACTGAGGACCACCCTTAACATCTTATCAAAAACACAAATGTATATGGTAAGAGAAACATATGAGACGACCAACGGACGTTCGTCAAGCTAGTTTCCTCAGAGAAAAGATTTGAGACGGGAATCGAACCCGCAACCTTCTGATGACCGGTGAGAAGCTCGGTTCCATTTCCGTCTAGGGCTCAGAAATCGTTTTTCTGAGGAAACGAGCTTGACGAACGTGCATGAACCGACTTTTGTTCAGCAATTAATAGAAACACACGTATCGTTAAGCAGTAATTTCGGCCACTGGTGGCGAAAATGAAAATCTATGCATGGAGGGAAGTATTTAAATTTCAATCATTTGTGTGATCCTTTTATGTTGCCCCCTCCAGAAACTCGGAGAAGACTGGGTCCTGGGTAACCTAATCGCGCTGTCATTGGTAGAAAGTTTACTAATGCAATCATCAACCAATCATAGCTTGCTCTTTTTACTTAGGACCCAGTCCTTCTGTGGTTTCTTGCGTGGTCAGTTGTGATAAACATCGTTTGACGGCCTTATCAATGAGTTCGTCTTATCTAATATTCTTTTACGTATTTGTCTCTGAATCATGTGCGGAACCCCTGCTAAACTTTTAGGTGAAAAAACTCAGAAAATAATCAGACACATTATCTTAGGTAATCGATGTGTAGTGTAAACCAACCTTTTCAAAGTTTAAGGAGTCGGATTTGGGCTATTGATAAATCCTCGTCCAGAATAAATGACCGTGATTTCTCAGCCAACCTGGATCTAGGGGCATTCAAGAATGAGAATTCTAACCCGGTAAAAAAACTGTCCCTTTGATCAGAAATGGTAGAACTGTCCAGTCTAAGGGTCACCAATACTGACATTTGATTAGAAAGTCTGTAAAGTTGTAATTATGCTCGCATATTAAAGAATGAATTGCACGTGCGTATATGCATACATCTATAAATCAAGAAAACAGTTTCTTGACTTCTGTTCCTGTAAACTAATAAATGACATTAGTCATCAAAGATTTGATTAGATTTCGGTAATTCTTGTATATAACAAAAGGCCAATGTAAGTACTCTCATATTGTGATATATTACTTGATATCTGATTATATTGTATTTTTCCACGTTTAAAAAGTACCCAGGCCTATATTTATTAGAAATTTGTTAATGTTTTTTTTTTTAAATTATATGTGTCTTGGTTAGTTGTAACTGAAAGAGAAATTGCCAATTTGTAAAAAACATAGTAATGGATTTTATGTCAAATAAAATTGGATTTTTGAAAATAATATACTTTTGGGCAAGTGGGTCCTTTTTTCATAGTTTTTGTTGTGGGACATTATTTTGCGCTACTCACGAGCTTCTCTTAATTTTTAAATCCCTTCATATCGAAACATATAACTAAAAAAATTGTGAAAAGTACAAGCGCTACAGTTACAAGCAGCCGGAGAGACAATCACGTCTCATAATAATACAAATCTTAAACTATTCAGTTTTCCATTCATTGGAGAATGAAGAGGGAATCAGATGAAATCCTTTTTAAGCGTAAAGGTTATCAGCTCATCAGCTACAGTCATGAGATATTCTGTTGACGTTTCGTGCCAAAAATTCCCTAGAGGTAAACACTCGAAATTTATCAAATCAACTATTTCTTGCGATTTGGTTACCGATTTTCGGAATGTCGTGGCTTTTGTGTCTTGAACTTTATTATACCCTGTCATTACGAAACCTTTTATTAAAAGAGCTCTAATATTCCATTCAATCAATGAAAATTAGTATCCTCGTTGATTCCTTGTTTTTCGTTAAGTGAAATTAATCACATTTATTGCTCCTGTGAAACTTACCGCTGTGATTATCAAGTGTGCAATTTATTTTACTGTCAAATCCAAAAATGACTAGACTTTCGTAAATCAAACTTGTTATTTAATTCTTTCGGAATTTCAATATTATTTAGTATTTTGTAATACTTCGCTAGTATAGCATCTGTATTTCACAATTGGAGACAGGCATTGCCGATGTAGGTTCTCAAAAAAAGTGCCCATCTTTTGAAGAAAAAATCGGCATTTAGCCCAGATAAATTTGTGTTGTCGTCGTCTTAGTTCTAAATTCTGATGAAATTTGTATTTATATTTGGTTTATGAATTATTAACAAAGCCGCCCAGATTGCTAATTCTTGTGTACATGACATAATACAAACTAATTGATCCTATTCAAATTGATGTATGTCCCCGTCCTTTACTTGCATTGAGCCTCTTAATCTTCGGCTACAAATGAGTTATGACTATATGAGATAGCTACAACCCATTGTATTCTACCACGTCCACCACCTGTGACTCAAAGTCATCGAAGCCAGGGACTGTGAGAAGCGTCTTCGATATCACATCGGCATATACTTCCATCGACCATTGTAACAAGGTATGGTTGTATTATTTTTGCGTTATCTTTCCTTTCTTAATGGTGTAAATGTCATATACTTTCATGTTCATAAATAACAGATCTTTTGTTTAACCTGTTTTGTTCTTTTGAGACTATTACAGCAGTACAATATACACGGAATGAAAGATTTTTTTTTTTTTTTGGACCTATTTCAGATGAAGTTTTGACATAGAAATTATTGCTCTAACTTTACAATAAGAATAAAAAAATTATCTCCAAGAAGTCTTCAGCGCCTGGACGATTTAAGACATTGTAAGCCAGTCACGTCGGACCTGATCAAAATAAAATGTACACAATGAGTAAGTGCCTAAAATCAATAGCTGACCTCCTGGATTTATCGCTCTTTTCCAGAAAAAAAAATGTTCAAGAAATGGGCGTTCTGTTCCATTCTTTGCTTGAGCGTCGAACTTATATTTGCTGAGGGGCTGAAGAACACGGACGATAACCCAAAAAGCGACTATCCGCGTTGGTTCCTATTTGGGAAAGGACAACATGCTGGTGTAGTGAGTACTACGTTTATTGTTTGCTGGAGTGATGCGTGGGAGAACTTCGATGAATAGTGAGAATTTTAGTAGAACGTCTAGTTGTTGGAACTTTGTTGCCAATATCATTCACGCGGAGTGTAACATAACATTGCTCACGTCTGTCAACAACCGTGAACAAGGTGTACGTTTTAACGCTTTAATATCAAGGAGTCAGAAAAACTCTGAGCTCCAGACGGGACTCGAACCCGCAACCTTCTGAATGCTAGCCAGACGCGCAACCCACCGAGCCACCAGAACTCAATGGCAGAGCAAGGTTTTGTACCCAAACCTGGAGGAGAATGTCCTCAAAATAAAATGGGGCGTATGAACGTATTGTTACCCGCTGACGTAGGTTACATGTGAACATCACGATTTCCGAACTGTTGCGCAAGGACCACCCGCCCGATGAGCAAACGAGAAAAACGAACCATATTTTTGCTTTTAGTGCCGCTAAGTGACCTTATGTTATCGCTTCCTATGTCGAATTCACACCCACTGGTTTCCAGTCGAGCTTCCTGCACTAGCAATTGAGTTACCGAGTCATGAGGATGCTGTCCCCAGCGGCACACCCATTATTTCCGTAAGGCAGGCTTGAATGTTACAGTGAAGTGGTCTGCCAGTAGGTTTGAACGTATGGTTTCCCCCCAAAATTTTGAAATTAAAGTCGCTGAAAGACCATTATTGGCTCTCTGGTGATACGAAACAATAGTAGTTGCTCAGCTTGATGTACAAAAGGATGTTTCTTTTTTCAATGATTTCTAAAGTTACTTGAACAGTAAAAAATTTCATATTGCTTGATAGTGGAATTCAGCCGACTGACTTTGATAACGAGTTGTTAAAAAGCATTCGGTTTGCAAACTTTGGTTTGTTTCTAAGTAAAAATGACCCGTTTATCATAAAACTCCTCTTTAAAGGCTATTATTTCAAACAGTTTGGAAGTAAAATATCAGTTAGGCAGCATACTTTCTGCATCTTGGGGAGCAAAATGACGCGTTCTGATAGGCTGGCTAGCCATAAGAAACCAGCTCAACTGAATCCGACATTTACATAAAGATAATTCCAAAATTTAACCAATTCCCTCGATATTCCAAGAGCCCAAAATTTCCTATGTTGAGTGACATCAAACAAATATACATCCTAAACAATGTTGTCACGGTAGAATGCCTTCTCAATTAATTAATTGTTGGCATCTGCCATCTATTGGACAAATATTTTACCGCCCAAATTTCGTTTCGAAATTTTGCGGCGGAGGAATCCTTATTCTAATACATCACTGGGTTACCCAGAACAGGATCACAAAATTTTTGAACAAAATTTGAATTTAGACCTCGCACTTGGTTAATAAGCAATCAGTATAGTTAATAAGGACGATCTTCTCCTCTAGGCACGACCGGGATTAATGCGAAGCAGATTCGATTTCTTCTGTCCCCATTCAAATCGACCTTGCCATTCCGACAATGACTGTAAGAAGTGCAACAAACCAATTTATTGCTCCGACCCGTTGAGAAATGGACGAAAGAGATGCTTGGCTGACACCAGAAATACAGAGCCATTCTTCTGATGTGCCATGGTATACTAACTTGGGTGCACTTTAAAAGCATGAAGTGTCTTAGTAATAATAAAAACATTTTAACCTGTCTTTTCTTAATCTTGCTCCTTTGCACCTATGTTCGTTATTTTGGTATTGTTATAAATTATCAGTCCGTATGTCCTACTGCAAAACAAGAGTCTATTTGTTACTTTATCCTCTGTAATACACAGTCGCTCAGTAATTTACAGTGATTGTGGAAGTGACACAACTAAGATTTCTGAAAAGTAAGAGCAAGGTCGGTAAAAAACTTTTACTTCGCTAATTGGGAGGTCGCGGAGCGATCTTCCAGTAAAATGTTTTGATATAAGAGTCTCGAAAATGCTCCAAGAATTTTTTACCGAACATATTCAAAAGAAAGAACGACTTTATTGGGAAAATATGTAAAAATTCGTTTGACCAAATAATTTTTCTCACCATCTGGGGAAGGCAAATGCCTCAAATAACTCTTTGATTGCGCTCCTCGGGCATTTTTGCGAGTTCGAAAACCGTCTGTGCTGCTCGATTTCGGTACTGCAGCTCCAGTTCCCCCAGCCCGACTGGTACGAAAAATTCCTTTTCCCAAGAAAGTATTGCTTTTTCCCAGGAAATGTATTTTTGGTAGTTGGAACTTTCTGCCTTGGCGAATGTGTTTAACAAACCATGATACAAAAGTAGAGTGCTGCGTAGTCAGTTTTGGACGATTTGTACAAAACCGGAGCTTAGGTGAAGAAAAACTGACGTTTCGAGCGAAGGCCTTTCGTTGGAGTGACACGTAGAATGACATGAAAACTGGTGTTTTTACAGAGAGAAAAAAATCGTGCTTACACGTGGCGTTAATCCTTCAGCTTCCAACCGCGCATATCTTGGCGATTTGTTTTCTTAAACGGATTTTGAATTGATTGAAAAATTTGTAGTTTGTTTTGAAAAATCTGGAAGCAGAAGGAACAATTGTTAAATTTGTTTACTTGTGCTCTTTATTCTCTCTGTTTTTGCTTTCTTCATTCATTTCTTCTTTTGTTTCTGATACCCGATATATCGGATTGTCTGCTTAGCCCTTTAAGGCATAAAACTTTTTCTCTTGTTATTTGTTCCCTCCTTGCTTTGTTCTTTTGTTTGGTGTACGAGATATCGGACACTATGCTTAAGGGTTAACTAACACGAGTATGCAAGCTAATGAGAGATATTGAAGATTAAAATGTCCTCTCAAGGTAATCATGGTATTACATTCCTTAAACTCATTAATAATTAAAAAGGCAAAAAAAAATGAAATACATAATGAACAAAGTATTTAGAATTCGGAGGTAGATTACTGCTGAATTTCGTCTCTTTATTCCCTCAGAATACTGGTTTATTTGAGAAGTAATTTTAAATACTTGATGTTTATCCTCCTGTTTCAATATACCTCAATATTCGTTCTGGAAACACGGCTTCCTCTCGTTTTTAAACTCGTTTCGCGATGTTGAGAAATCGGAGGACGAACACCAAATTGTATTTTAAGTAATATTTAAAAAACGAGTAGGAGTGTTTTATCGGATATAAAACACGAGGCGACAGCCGAGTGTTTTGGATCCGATAAAACACGGGCTACGAGTTTTTCTAAGCCGAGAAAATTCGACAAGAAAAACGAGCGTATCTTTATCACAGATAAAGATACGACACGGTTATGATTTTCCTTTGTGATTTCCTCGTGAATTATTAATGAGTTTTTGAAGTAGTAGTTCAAAAATTCATTAATAATTCACGATGAAAACCATAACCGTGACGTATCTTTATTAATGATTACGCGTTCATCCGGATTTTGGTTCAAAAAATTCATGTTTTGGTCCGACGTGAATGATGACTGTTGGAAAAAGATCTTTCATGTTGCGTCAGCGATACGTAAATTTGTTTGTCTGTGTGGGTAATGGTGGTGTAAATAGTTCTGCTTTTTCAGAAGTCTCGAATATGTTCTGGGTAATTCGCGGCAAACATTAATGGAATTCTTGTCGAGATTCGTGTACCAGCTTT
>JBAHVQ010192750.1:0-14390 GCA_036872915.1 Nanipora kamurai | reverse complement strand
TGCAGCATTCAGTTGGATATTGATATGAGCAGTTGTCTGGAACGTTAGCGATACCAAATGTAAAACAGTTTTGACACAACATTCCCGATGATACCAACAACTTGATGTCCAAAGATATCCAATATTCAAATTCAATATGACCAGAACATTTTACGAAAACTTTGTTTGCACCTGTAGGTTTCCGAAAATTGCTAAAACGACAAAAGTAAATCGTATAACAATCCGAGGAATATTTTACAGATTCTGAGACAGTGGCACGACACTTCAAACTCACCAAACACGATCCCAATTGCAGATGTACTTGACGATATGTCATTCCATGTTCTACTAGTATTTCGATCCAAATGTCCCAGAATCTGGGACATCTTCGTTGTCTTTTACCAGGGACTTCGATTTCCAACTTATCAAAGAGGTCCTAGGGCTAGAAACAAGCAACATTTTCGACTCACGGATGCTGCGTAGCATCCGAATGTCCTAAAACCTGGGACATTTTTGTCGTCTTTTACTTGGGGCTTTGACATGAGCCTTACCGAGGAGATGCTGGGAGCGAGGATGCTGAGAAGCAGCACCAATGAGTCTGTGCGGGGAGATGTGCGCATTCCAAACATTCCTATGATGTTAACATATAATCAGGCTGCTTTGAGGGGGAATTTGACGGACCAGCCTCCTTTTTTATTCCTACGATCGTTAACTACAGTGGTTTTTAACTCAGCACGTTACCACAGCAAGTTTTGTTAAACTTCTCTCTCAGATTTCATGTGACATGACATATAAAGATTTCTCGTAGAACAAGAAATCGCCCCATAATCGTATAACGCCAACTTTACACAATGTCCTTGGTTGTCTTTTGCACGAGCTGGAATAAACTTCGTATCTATTGCTGCTAATAGCCTTTAACGCTCCACACTCAGCCAACTACAACTTCGCAGATCCAGCTGCTTCGAAAGACGTTTTTCTCGACAACACTGCCGTACTTTTCAGTAAATTTTATCTGCGGTATGCATTCCATCCGTTAATCGCCCTCAAGGGTTGTCGCCCTCAAGGGAGTCGCCCTCCTTTGCCCTTTGTTTCTGTCTCCTTGTGAAACATTGTCAGTGCTTTTTTGAGATTCCGTTCCCTTTAACCAGGAAAATTGTCTGTCTTTGTTACTATCTGTGTGATTACCTGATAACCACTAAACCTGTATCTCTGTCATCCTCTACGTGTTATCTTCTTACCAGCTCTCTGTCTATCAGTCTTTCTGTCTTGGTGTGATTCTTCCCGCTAATATGAAGCTTCAAAGTTCAAACCAGTCAGATTGAGCAGTTCATGCATTTTATTTATCCTATTTTCTTTGTTCCTGTATCTCTTGTAAACTTTGTTCTCTTGTGAATTTTATTCTCTTGTGAGTTAAATTGGTTCTAATCTTATGCTGCTCAGCTGCTATATTGAGAAACGATGAAGTCGTAACGTGAAACAGTTTCACGTTTACCGTATCCCTTCAAGTGTTTTTGAAAGAAGATTTGATCCCGAAAACTAAGACAACGGGTCTGATAAAAACTGAACTAAAATTCTTCTAGTGATTAACCAGGTCCACCACCGCCGAGAAACGATGTCGAGCCTATTTCCGTTTAAAAAGTTCTCTTTTAAAAAAATCACTTCTTTGATGAACGTTTTCAAAACTCTTTGTTTGAGGGGAAACCTAAGTTCTCATAAACGTTGAATCCTTGTCTTCACACAGACCGCTCGAAAACTCACGAAATTCATGTGTCTGCAGGTGTCATCCTCTGGGACAGTACCGGTGTTATTTTGCCGCTAATTTCGTTCTAAGATGGGCAAGTACTGTAGGTAAAAGAATGAAACAAAGCCCGTATTCGATGGATCAAACATAACTACAAGCATATGAGTTCGGCAAAAGCAACACAAAGACTCTCTAGTGCTCTTCTATACTTGAGTATGTTGTAGTTGCTGAATGCATAGTCTTTAGTCGTTGAGATAACTCCAAAACAGTCAGTTACCTGAACTGCGGTCTCATGCCGTTGTAAAATGGCTAATGGGCTACATATTAATTGACAAGTCGTGATGTGACAGTTAAAGGTCGACAAACTTATTTCGATGTTTATTTTCAACGACAAGATGAAGTGATGATTAAGGAAGTATAAATGTTGGGCTGCCCACAAATCCTCAGCTAAAAGTTTTGTGGTTCACCGAGCCAAGGTCTCCAGGATTTGTTGCTAAGAATTCTCCTTCATCGCCTATTATACTCGGTATACTAGGTTGCCAATTTAGACCTAATTACTGTGTTACGTCCAAATATAGAAATAACAGTTTGCAGGGACATGTTTTATTTCGATATCGATAGTTTGCAAAAGTACAATTCCAGTGATAGTATCGTAAACAGACTTAACTGATCTAACCTAGCGGGAAGCTCATAAAATCTTATAGTCCTAAATTTGATTAATATCCTCTAATTGAAGTCGAATATCTTAATTGCGTGGGTAGAAACTTCTGCTGTAATAAATATTGGTCAGAAGGGGCTAGGCTCGAATTACTTCGATGGCATTTGTCTTAAAGCTCCATAGCCATGCCAATTTTTCCAAAATTAAAAAGCCTCCGTGCCACCGTGTTCATGTGGCATTACGGTAGATTTTTGTTTAGTTTCTTTTGTCATGTACATCATCATGGCCACCATACTATTTGCCATTTGAATTTCTGCAGATTGAGCGAATTAAAACGTTCTGTACTCAGAAAACGTTTGCAAGGCGTACATATCTTATACATCAATATCTTTTTATAATTTATTTTCGGTTTATTGGCTGGACAAATTTGAATGAACCTTGGGTCGGCTTCTGCCGAATTAAAGTATTTGTAAAATTCTTGCAGTACCTTTGAAGCAATTAAACGAGGTTTTATGCTTTTTCACTTGTGATACACTCTAGATTTCTGTTAGACACACTCTAGATTACACACAGTGTAATGTGTTTCAGCGGCTGTCTTCCTGCCCATTAGACATTATTTGAATTCTCATTCCCTGATGCAAGCACACTGCAATGCATTGGGACGTCCAAAACCCCGTTTCCGAATATTGAAACGATTGGTGAAAGAGTATGCTTTCGTGGGCTGATACGTTTCCAAGTGTGAGTGACGCAGTTACTGTCTGCTGTAGCACAAAGCGGTTTAAGGCCCTGTGAAAGTAAGAAAAAAGAACGCTTAAATCGTTCTTGGTCTTAAATGTCAACGGGCACGAAGTGCTACGTCTCAAGACTTCGAAAAATTGCCCGCAGTCTCGCCAAAGAAAAAGTAGTTCGTTGGTATCATTCGTAGCAATAAACATAGTTTGTTACACTAGAAATTTTAAATCTTATAAAACAATTAGTCATCGCTGGCATTGCACGATTTCTTTTATCGCGAGGAACTAATAGGGCCTTGAGTCGATTTATTCTTCTTAAAACGGTCGGTAAGCTCATAAAATCTATATCTTAGAAGAGATGATTATTTTCACTCTGCTTTAGCTAAAACCTCAGCTTCGTTAGCCGGGCTGAAATATCAGCCAAAGCTCACCAAATCACTTTGCGATTACATTACGAAAATATTAGTCGGAGATGAGGTTAGTGCGGTTAGCGGGGCTGAAATTCATCCATTAAACCAGCCCCTGCAAAGTTTGCCGTAGTCCAAGATAAATATTAAATAACTTTGATTGAAACATTCCGTTTCTTGAATATTGGTGAAAACACTTAAGTTTCAGCTTTGGAACAAAAGGTACAATTGAATGACGTCCGGCAAATTTCATTTGATTTCCTAATGTCCATACGAATGCCATTTGTTGTTGATATCACGTTTCAGCCTCCGTTTGAAGCCAATATCAATCAATACCATAACAATATGTCAGATTTTGTGCTTCAGCCTTCACTTTGATTCGTCGTCTTTCAAGGCACTCTTCCATCTTTTTACTGAGGACATCGCTAAACTTCTTCAAGTGAGGGTCTTAACTTTAATTATTTTGAGTTCATTTAGATTTTATGAGTTCAGTAGAATTGTAGTTTTGTTACTGTACTAAAGTATAAATTAAACCTTGCAGATTGTATAGGAACAGAACTCAGCATAGTATTCTATAGTAAAGATTGTTAATGTCAACTGGATGATTAGCTGTATGATGACGTGTTGTTTGCTATATGCCTGATGGCCATGCGATCGCGAGAAAAAATAGTTGAAATTGGGCTGATTATTCGACGTTACTTCCGAAAATTACTGAAATATAGTTGCCTTTAGTTATTTACGCAACTTTTAAGGAGAATCTGGCTTTGTCTTGAGTTCGAAGAGAACCTTTAAATAATATTCCTATGAGTTTTGGGTTGCCTTGACCTTGTGAAGTAATCCTCTTGAAAATTTTATGAATGTTTAATAACATCCACACAGCAGTTATTGGTATCCACCTGAGCCTGAGTAATTAAAGCAAATACAACCACAAGTATTAATAAAATGATGAAGTGAATGTGGTAGTAGTTTAGAATAAGCGTAAAGGCAGGGACCTGAAATTAGACGCAACTCTTCCATAAAATGAATAACATCTAAAGAAGTTAAAAAACAGAGGTCTTTTAAAAAGAATTTTGTGTACTTTTTGGACTTACGCCAGTCTTATCTCGGTTTCCTTTAATAGAGACTTTTCCTCTTCTAAAAGTGTCCTAGTGATAATTGGTATTTTCAAACTGCCAACATAAAACTGGAATAACACGACGGTTATGTTACCACACCGATTGTTTTCGGTGTTGAAACTTCTGTTAAAGTTAGTGCATTTGTGAGGAACGGAGATTCGTGAAATGCCTAGTAGATTTGTTGGATTAGACAAGAAATCTCCAGTTAAATCGCCGCTCTTGTGAAATTTCATAACCTGGAACAAAATCCTGGCTGCTGAAATAAGTTACATGGTGCTCCACCATACTGATTTAATAATTAACGTCTCCTAAAACGTGGGCACAACTTACACTTACAATTATTGGAGAATCCTGGGGCATGAACTGACCAGCATAAACACGAAAGAAGACAACCATTCAAGCAGATCCAATCTGTCAGGATTTAACTATAAGACTGTTATCCTATGACTGCATTATCATTTAATTCATGCATGCAGCGCAAGACCAAAATTACCACACACAAATTCCTAATCGTTTTGTTGTTTGTGGTCATGTTATGGTCTACCCAATGGTTCAGGTGGTAATATGGCAAGAGTCTGTTGTCCGTATGTTCATCAGTTCAGTTTAAATTTAATAAGAGAAGTTCAGATTAATTTTGATTGACCATCTATCGTGAAACGTTTCGGAGGACATGTGAGCGGCAAATATCTCTAATTGTCCACGTAAAAAAGGTGCAGTTCAGAGGCACTTCAGCTTTGATATACCATACGTAATTATTTCATAAACTTCCTTCAGTTTGAATATACGTGTGAAACCTTATGGAATTTGCATAACATTTATAAAGCTACAACATGCATCAATTCGGTTTGGCGAACTTGATTGTGCTACAAATTCTGACGAACACACTTGGCATTTCTTGCATGGAATTTAATTCACAAGAGTTTGTTTCGCTTTTCTATCAGAACCCCGGAGGAATATGCCGTTGTGGCATAACACAGCGATTAGTTTTTAATGCCTTTACACTTTATCCAACGAAGGAGGTCTGTGAAGCGGCTAAATTCGCTATCCGGTTGATAATTCGGATACGTATTGACAATGAGAATGAATAGCGTTATTCCATGTTTTGAGGTTAGAACAACTTAACTTTTGTACTGGATAGATTCGATCCACTGAAAACGCAATTACCTTAATAAAAGTAGGGGTAATTCAGGCTTTTGATCTTATACCACTGCAATCTGTGGTACAAGATCAGTACATTTGAATTTTCCCTACCCGAGTTATGTTGGATTTCGTCCATTTGTGCTGAGATTTTGAGGTAAACATATGAAAAGGAAATCAGCATATTGTTATGGCTTGATAATGTAGCTACACTTAAACAGTCGTAGACAAAAAAATTTACGGGGGTTGAAAGATTACGTGGAAAATCACTGATTTATCCAACATTGACACTATTTTACCACTTACAGGCTGTTACTACGTTGGAATGAAGCCTTACTGATTATCGTGAGTTATTAAGCGTAACTGGCTGAAACGTAAAGCACGCAGTTGTGGTTAATTTGTTATACTTATTAGTACTTGGGATAATATTGTATTTATTACATTTGAGTGCCGGAATGTGAGATGGTAAAAAGAATGCAAATTACAAGGTTGGAACGCTGAATTAACAAAGGCTGAGTTCTTCAAAAAAATGTCTGGCAAAACCTACTGCCGTTTTCTGCAGCTTCATGTGAGTAGCTCTGCTGAGAAATTTTGCCAGTAAAGATGGTACTTATGTTCTTTAAAATAACTTTCGTGAAAATTTAAATTTTCTGCATTCGCTTCAATTGCGCCCCCGGAAGTTAAACGAAAGGATTCAGCCGGATTCAGCACGACTGGCTTTAGAAAACTGTGCAGTTTTTCATTAGCGCCTTGGAATCCTAAACACGTAGAACTCAACCGTAGCCAGGAACTGCTTCGTTCGTCTCTAAATATTTCCAATTCATTGTGATTCGATATTTCAGACATAGAGCCATTTTAAGTGTCGTATATTTAAGCGATCTATGCGCTGTACCCATCTGCACGCCATCAGCTCCAAGTAAATTGCTCGAGCTTGAAGATCCGTTGCCAAATAAAATACAGCATTTTCGTTGATCCTCGCATACTCTTATTTAGCACGGAATCTTTTGACCGTTGAAATCATGAATATGGGTACAGAGAGGCCATTCGGAATGAAGTTGTGTGGTCGTTAGTGTGCTTTAGAGCACTTACGTCCATATTCAGTGATCAATTTACTCTACTGGAGTACATAAAGTCTGCTCCGTACTGTGCTGAACCAAACGCCGTCCACTTTATTAGGGGAGCAATGTTCGTTTGGGCTAAAATGTCCAGTAAACTAGAAGTTTTATGATGTGTTATATTCTGCTATGGAGAGAATACAACTGTTAAACTAAAATCACTTCCAGCATTGCATGACTCTTATGAAAAAGAAACGTTTTAAGTTCACAAAGAAACGTGCAAACATTTATTTCTGCTAGAAAATGCAAATCTCAGGATACTTTAATTTTTAGAAAATTAGTCCAGATTGTATTCGAAGTTAGTTGACCTTATGATGAGGGTAAAGGGCGGCTATCATCGGTCAGTGATCACCTCGCAAGTTAATAATTTGACTGTTTACATAGTTAAAAACGAAATATCACCGCTCAGACAGCAATTACCTGGAGAGCACTTGTTCTGGAAGAATGAAGGTTGTGAGGCAATTACAAACACATTGCTAGGTATTAAATATTGACCTCAGGGCTGTGCAAGGCACTTCCAATATGATAAGCAAAACAGGTAAACATACTGACATTTTTTAGTTCGGGTGGAATTGTTTTTGGATCGACTCTCAGGAAGCCTGGAATTGTGGTTTCCGATAAAATATGGTCACATAAGAGCCTATTTAGTTGTTTTTCAAGCACAATATATATCGACGTTTTCAGCCAGCAGCTTTAAAAACTGTTAAAGGTGCTCCGAGCGACGTATTTAGTTTCATGGACATTCACGCTTTGCTTAGGAGAGTTAGAATAAACATAAATACTCATAGCACTGAATATCAGATATATAAGGACCAACTACGACCGCCTGTGCGTGGTGTATGTGCGTAAAATTCTGTTGTTTGATAATGTGCTATTCTGACGTCATCAATGACGTCTTCGAAAAAGTAAGAACCGTATTATTTTCGTACATTCTTAAGTTACATTGTTTTCTTTTAGATTGATTAAAATCTAGAATGTCTTCCCTGCTTGAGATATCAACTTTTTTTGTGAAAAAACCTTTTAAAAATACACTAAATTTTAATACAATACAATAAATCAAAAATTTGATTACTGAATAATCGCGTGCGTGCTTATTCCTAGACAACAGCGCTGATTCAAATGTCATTCAGAAATCAAGTGTAAAAATAATGGCAAAAATTATTGAGGTTTTAAGATTTTTTGATGACGTAGAGTGACGTCATCACATTACGTCACACAACAAAGAATTTGCCTACATATTCAACCCATACAACATCGTGGTCGTTCGTTAAATCTTTAGTCCGTTTTTGAAATTAGTTAGCTGCTGTAAAAAGAGCAGCTCTTAGCAACTGTGGCATGGCAACGGACTATGTCGGAACACCATTAACAGTGATTTTCCACGGTCAGATTCTCTCCCCAGAAAAACTGCCAGACGAGATTAGGTACATGTAATTTCCACAGTCAATATCAAACCGAAACACGAAAGCTAAAACTGACTGCATGTTACAATTGTTAGACCGGACAGTATATCCTAAAGCTTGAAAAATTTAACTTTAGTTCTATATAACCTCCATTAAATATACAATTATTAATTATACAATTGCTCGAGTCATTTATTTGCTTTTAACCAATAAAGAACTATTTATAAAATAATCCATACTTTTTTCTCACGGTTCTTTAATATTTGAAGACACAAAATTCCGGGGGGTAAGTGGGTGGAAGAACAGCATACCATGTAAGTACAATGGTCCACATATCTGTGGAGTCTTCTCAACGCACGTATTAGTTCCCTGCCCAAACATCGTGTTAGGAACAGGGCCAACTTCAGTTTTTCCGGTCTACCCTGCTTTCAATCAATAGCTTTGGCAATGAGATCGTTTAATCCTTGTCGTCTTTCTTCAAACAAACGACGTTGTAAAATTAAATGAGCGTTATTGATAGAAAGCGTAGGAGAAAACCTGAAACAACAGATGGATTTTGGGCTTACAAACTGAAATTGTTTGTTCTGCATATGCCGACCATCAAAATTTTAAATTTGTAAGTACCGATGGTCAGCTTTGTTTATTTGCTTTGTATGTTACTCTCGATGTTGTCTTAAATCAGCTTATGTGTAGCTACGTAAGTAGTTCAACAGATATTTATTCTTTGATCAACAATGGCACCCTGAATTGTTAGCAAGAAATGAAGTAAAGACATTTTCATAATTTTATATAATTTTTTTTAATTAAACAAAAAAGAACTTTTTCAATTCTATAACTGTTATGCTTACCCACTAGCTTAAATTTCAGGATGCTATCTTCTTGTTTGTCTACTTTTTTGTTTCCTTTTATGTAACTATGCTGCTGTAGGTAAAGGTTGACAAGTCCAGTGTAGTGTTTTCTCCTGCGTATATTCAAGTGTGGGGTTGCTAAAACACGTAAACCTAATTGCTTATGCGTTCTGAATATCTGCTCTCTTAAAGATTAAAGATTTTAATCATTGAATTTATTGATTTTTCAATGTGAACGATTCATTTTTTTGCCGAGAAAGAAAGCTTTCATCTAAAATCGAGCGAAACTTAAATATTGTTAGATTGACCTTTTTATTTTTCACTTTGGGAAAAGACTGATTACCAATTTTAAAAGTTTCGTACCTAATACCAAATTATAATGACTGGAATTAGGGACAAATAGATTGAAATTTCAATCGTTATAATTAAGAGAGTGTATAACTCTTGAAAAAGATTAACTTAATAGACATTAAGACGTGTTACCACATAATAAAATTCGCCAAGGTGGGCTACAACAGGACGCCCTGCGGTGAGTTTTATAGAAAGTTACATATATAAAAGTCAATGATATAAGAGTGCTGCGTAAGCAGTGTTGAAATAATTTGTGTAAAAACAAAAGGGTCCGATAACTGCCCAGATTCTTGATAGTAAAACTGCCGTTTCGAGCGAATGCCCCTCGCCGGCGTGAAAAGTCAAAACGTATGAGTCTTCAGCTTGTTAATTGTTTAATGTACACGTGAGCTCCATTGTACCATTCCAAAGTCACTCGTTCAAGCGGCTCAACTTCTCCGGAACATCTGACAGGCTTTGTTTGGATAGTTTCAGATTTTTCCTCATTAGTTTAACTGCTTAACCACGACTGCTTTGTTAACTGAGCTAAAAAATATCTCAGACATGTAAGGCACTCTACAACTAGCGCCATAGTTATGAGACTTCAAGTTGAAAACGTCCCGACCAGACAGCAAGACGTCCCAGACAAGAGGTTGCTTTTGTGTTAGAAGTTGACTGTGTAAATAATGTCGAAACAAAAGTTAAATCGGTTTATGAGGAAGTAATCCACACGCTTGCTCAGTAAATCGATTTATTTAAGATTCGTTCATATATTTATCCACTTCCTGTCTTACACCTAGGGTTTTCTGCCATTTTTTAATATTTTGCTTGCACTTCGGCTTAATTTGGGACTGATATACATGGAACGGTTGCTACATGCGTACATACTCGTCCTGATATATCCGGTTAAATCACGAAAATTTTCGGGATATATATCACTGACCTCTATATAATCTATCTATCTATCTATCTATCTATCTATCTATCTATCTATCTATCTATATATAGATATAGATATATATAGATATATATATATATAGATATATATATATAGATATATACATAGCTATAGACATAGATATAGATATAGATATAGATATAGATAGATATAGATCTGTGATACTTGTGGTGTAATGTGATACATATGTGATACTTAATATAGATCTATGATACTTCAGTATTGCCGAATATGTCCTCAATTGACCGGTGCCATCCGACATACTACATAAAGAATAATACTACATAAAAAACAATCAATTATCTTCCGATGTAAAACTTTTAGTCAAATTTTCAGCTTGCTGACAAATGCTTTTAGATTTCAAAACGCTGTCAACTTACTAAACTCGTATTTCTCTCCAATTTGGTCTCATTTCCCTTTTCCATCTCATGAAACATATCATGCATGTGGTTGGTTTAGGAGGGCTAATGACGTACCAAAATGGCACACTTTTGAGGACGTTTTCCAGATGTTCATCCGCAGTCCAGTTATATAGAGGTCGGTGATATAATCGTTTGCACCTGACGTCATGACGGCTATCTTGGTTGCGCTTCAACAAAAGAATCTCATCGACTTCTATTGTATGTGGAGCCAAGATGGCCAATGTATCATTGTCTTCTGAATCTCAAGGGATTAATTGCAAACCATCTATACTACAACATTCAAAAACTGACCGTAAACAGGAACTGTGCGCAAGCGAGGATCAAGGATTTTTGCGACGGGGGATTCCCAAGTGTTCTACAGGGGTGTGGGGCACTGTCCCCCAGAACATTTTTCAATTCTTAAACCTGTAAAACGTCACTTGTTGCAATTTAGGAGCGCTTTTCATGAAGATCTATGAAGGAGGTTTCGCCTGTGTATCTTTGTGGCTTATATTTTTGTAACGTAAGACGACGGCGGCGAGAAATTTAATAAACCACCAAAAATTGGAATTGGTCATAAACAACGTATCACTGGTTCGACCAGCATCGAGTATCACAAAATTTGAAAAGCTTGAAAGATTCTAAAGGAATTCTGTTCAATGGTCTGACGTCAAACTCAACTGACATTTATATCCGTTCCGAGAATTAACGTCGTCCTGTTGTTCCGAGTAACGTTGCATGCAGAACGAAGATGACGTTAGAATTACTCTTAGGACTAAAAATTATTTGTTCTACTCTCTTGTAAACTTATGTGAGGTAACCATTCAAATTACATATCTCCCGGAACCGAAAAATATAAAGAAAAATTAAAAGTTGAAAACGGGGTCAACACGGGAAGTGTGGATCTCCCAGAAACATGATCTGGTGTTAATGAGTCGGTGAATTCGAGTGACATAGTCTGGACTGCATTTTTTCTCGTAAGATAGTAAACAGTTTAAGTTCGCATCCAGGTAAAGAAGTAGACATAGTAAAAAGTGCAACTCTGGTGGACCATGCAATGTTTTTCAGCCACTCACGATGGGCAACAAAAATTTTTGGGAAACCGGAAAATTTCCCTCCGGTCCACCCTAGCAAATACTTTATCACCGCTCCCTTACCACTTGACCATGAATTTTCCGCCGGTTGCCGTTTCCCTTTCGTCCTTTCTACGTGAGTGTAAGCACCTTTGCGATTGCCATCAAATCGAAAATTCTTTCTTAATTTTCTCCATGCTTTCTTTTATGCCTCGAGTAAACGTGCATAGAATTGTCATTTGACAGATTACACCAGACTCAAACCATGGTATTTTTCCAATATTATCAATACCTCTCAAATACTGGACCTTTCGATTGCTGAAACCGTAACAAGACGAGTCAATCAAACAATTGGTTGATTTATCGAAATCTCACAGGATAGTGTTTCAGAACTAATTTGAAGAGAATAACCTATAACGTTTGCGATGGAAAATTAATTCTTTTGCAGATTAAAAACGTTGAGACAGCAGAAAGAAAAGGTACATTTAAACATATACTACACTCACGATCTGGTACCACCGTCCTTCTCTTCACCTCTTTGGCACTCAGCTCATCTAATTCAATGCTAATCTTTTTGAAGTTCATCAACTATTATTTGTGCTGGTTAGTTACCCCTGGTTGATGGTGAAAAACCAAGTACAGAGTTAATGGCAACCGAAGACTTGGATTCAAAGTTTAGTTTTTAAAATGGATTCCACACAACCCTGCAATCACACACGAATTGATATATTTATGTAGTTTGATATGTTCATCTGAGATTGACTTCGCCTTTAGCACAGCTGTTCAGGGATTATTTTTTGCGACGGCTTTTATTGTCCATTCTGATGACTATAAAATTACTGTGTTTGGGCCGTTCCCTGATCACATTCCTCTGTTCTTTGTACCATAATCTTCCACCCAAATGGAAATATTCTCATGATTAAAATCTCTGTTTGGTTGAACGCCGAACCAAGTCGCGATAGCGCATCTTTATAGCGTCGCATCCAGTGTGATTATAGCACTATAGAAAAAACACATGGAGAAATTTTTTACTTTTGTTGTTCCTTTATTGCGTACTGTTACACGTTCATTGTAAATCAGGCCTTAAGGCATGTCATTGCTGCTAATTGCTGCTCCTTGGGAGGTGTATTTACCTGTCAATTGCAGAATTTGTATACCGGAGTCAGTGACATTTTTCGAACGTCAAGCAAGACAGTAAACGTGCTTGTATTAAGACAATTGAGAAAATTCAATCCTTGGACTGAATTTCATAGTCCTCACAAAAGGAGTTGCTTTATTGTTGACATAAACATTAATCATAAAATTGTTTTGAAATATGAACGTATTTTTGAATGGTTAAGGATGTAGCATATGTACCAATATAGGGACTGATTATGTTAAGAAAATCGTTGAGCGGCCGATTATGTAGCATCGGAAAAGAACCTTTAATTGCAGTAAAATTGCTAAATAACATAAAATGATCGTCAAACGGTAACCAAATCTCTCGCCATTCTGCATCAAAAAAGTTTTCTAAACCTTGACGGTCGTATCACAGCCAGACTATGTAACATATTTCTTTATCCGAACACTATTCGTAATTTATGCTTGGTCATCGTGCATTGATTGCTATGTACCGCGGATCCGCTACGGATGATGTTATACGGAACTGAATTTTAAGGAAATTTTTTAATTTGTACACTACTTGTTACCCAAAACATTGTAGGTGGGGACATTTTGTGCAATCTTATTTGCAGCACAAATCTTCGTAACAAATCCTTCCTTACAACATTGCCTTTGTTGATTTGACAAGTCTCTCGATAAATGAAATTAATAAAAGAAACACGATCATTAAGACGTCTTTTAGACTGTGAGATTTAAAAGTCATTGAGCTGATCCATCTCAGAAAATCTTTACTGACATATTACATTTCAATGGTAGTGACATCGAAATACGCTTTGAATAGTTCATCAGCTTAGTGACTCTCTGCCAAATATTAAGAAACGTTTGTGATTCTCTCACAGTTTTTTGTATCCCTTTCAATCCTTCCCATCATCCACTTCTGCCAGGTGCGCAGTTAATAAAATCTTGAACAAAACACAGTTGAAGCTTCATTTTACAGGAAGCCATTTATCCCAAATTGATTGCTTATTAGGCGTGGATAGGCAAACATTCCAGGCATTTTACTGAAATGTTTTTTCTTTGTTTGTTTTTATTTGTTTATTTTGAGAACAAAACGGAAAAAAATCCTGCGTAGGCGTCGTTAAGTTAATGTGAGATTTAGATTGTTTTTTTTTGCAAAATCAAACAGTAAAGCAAAAACAAAGCTAGTATACCAAAGAACAGTAAATATATTGTCAGACAACTTCTAAGCGTATATCAGGACTGCTTGACAGATGTTTACCTTTATATGTGCGCTTTGAAATTAAAGAAAATAGCGCGAAATAGTACTTTCAATTAACTTCATTCTAAGTCTTGCTTGTTGCAAACTAGCCCAGAGGAAAATACCCACAGTACCTAT
>JBAHVQ010192729.1:0-14393 GCA_036872915.1 Nanipora kamurai | reverse complement strand
CTAACTTAAACTAATGATGTCAGCATTTGGAGCAAATTGAATAATTCCAAAACCAAATTGGTCAAAACAATGAGATAGCGGTAATTACATTTGAATTACATTTATTTAGATAAATAACTAGCTCCTGTAATCACATTCTTCATCACACACAATGATCTAACAGAAATGTTAAGTTGGGTACGTACCTTTAAGCACATTACTTCTCTGGATGTCCATGATTTCAAGGTGACATCTATGGTCACTAGTTCACTTTTTTCTGGGTATCCACAAATTTTGACTCATAACCTACAAATAGATAGTTTTGTAAAACCTGTGTCAACAGTGATGAGTATTACAAAAGAGGTATAAGGCAGAATTAAGTTTTCAGCTAATTTTAACCTACTATTCCTTTTAGACTATGTGGACACTGTGTTGTTTCCGAGTGTTTTTATTAATAATGAAGATAGGAGTGATTGTTATTAGTCCGACTTATATAAAAAGTTTCTTATATTTAAAACTTCAATAAAAATCTCAACCATCCATACTTGCTTTTACTTGCGTTAAGGCAACATTTGACTAAAGATTCAAAACACCTGACTAGAAATTTACCAAGATTTACCAACATCTACTAATGGCATGCAGTCCAGCAAGTCATCACCAGCTGACTTGACTCAAGTTTAAATAGCAAAAGTAACACTGTCCTGCCATCTGACTTCTGGTAGCCCAATGATCGAGCAGTCTGGCTAGCATTCGAAAGGTTGCCTGTTTAAGTCCTGTCTGAAGTTGAGAATTTTTCAAAGTCCTTGGCTTATTATAATTTGAATAGCTTGATACATCAAAAGTCTTTCTTCACTGATGAAACAAACCATCCAAAATCCTTGCTGAATGTCCAGGACATTTTAATGGAATTGAAATTAAAATCAGCTGTACTTACCATACCTACTGCTCTTTATTTAATTCTTTTTATACATTTCAGTAGCAATGTTAACTGTGTTAATATTTTTATAACTATAAAGGTTCCCAAATTACAGTGGTTGCATAACATGGGTAAATGGCACCCCTTGAATAATGGTGAGAAGTCTCAAACATTTTCTAGAATTCCTATTTCCAGAGTTTGACAACTCTGCACTTTGACTAATGTGAGAATGGGCTATTGCTCATTCTCTAAATGTGAGTGATACACATCATTAACTAATCGACAATATATCATTTCACATCACTAACTATAATACAGTTTCACAATCTAACGTTCGTACTTCAACGCAGTCTTACCTGATAATAACAAGCTTCAGTAATGTCTTCCAAGATTTATAATCGAAATCATCCAGATCAAAAGATCGCTCTTCCAGTAAACCGTCAACACACAGTTTTCGTAGTAATCACAGAGTAAACAAACAAGGTTGTTTGCCAATTTCGTAACCAAGTTCACAAAATAAATCTCACAGGAAATTGTAACGGGGGACTAGGCTCTAGTTTGGCGAGTGCTCCTGAGGGACTGAGGGAGAATGTACGCAAATGAATGTTCTCATTTGCACAAAATTCACTTCTTTCAGCCCCCTGGACGAAACTCTAATGTCTGACTGGAAGTCCACCATCCTTCGCGGATCAGGAAGGATGGTGTCTGCAGCGCTGCAAGCGGCCACTGGATATTTCTCTTGATGGGTCATCTACTTCAGTCGTTCGACATGTGATACGGCAGGTCACAACAAAGAACAGTTTTAATGGGATAAATTACTGGCGTACTAAAAACATACCTGGTAACAGGTGAACGCAAAAATCTCTCGTCTATAGTGATGGAGTGGCGGATTTAGAAGTTCAGAAGTTAAGCTATTGGTATTGCCCTTTTCAATTACACATTCGAAAAATGGGAGAGGTCGAACCCACCTCCCATTTTTGGAAGGTTTGATCCCATTTAAAACCTTCCTATTTTAGGAGGGATGCTGTACTGTGTTATGTCTTAAAAATTCGTTGGTACAGTGCCGCAATGGTTGCAAAAAGAAAACTTAGCTTTACTTCGTGCAATGCTTGCAGTATCAAGAATGTTACGAAATACTTAAATGATGAACAGAAAGTTTGTTCCTGTGGGAGCTTGGTAAAGATCAGACAATTAGAGGGAACGAGCGAGAACTAGAGAACAAGCTTGACGAACGTCCTCTAGTCGTCTGATCTTTACCAAGCTCCCACATCAACACCGAGTGACGAACCATACCGGAGAAGTAGAGAAAACTGTACTTGGCCCGGCAGGGATTCGAACCCGCGACGTTCGGTTTTTCAGCTCCCAACTTGACCTGTAGCTCAGCTGGTAGAGCGTCGGACGAGTAAAAGTTTTCTCCACTTGTCCGGTATGGTTCGTCACTCGGAATAACATCTAACATCATTATTCTCTACCCGAGTTCATTCTTCTACTTAACCAACAAACTTTCTGTTCATCATTTAAGTATTTCCATCATTATCATATTTTGACTTCCACTTAGTCAGTACATATGACGAACCTGCACCCTAGCTCCCCATCTGCATCTGAGTCGTGGTAGTCCAATGGTTAGAGCATTTCACCGGTAACCAGACGGCTGCGAGTTCGATTCCCGTCTCGGGCTCAAAAATCGTTTTTCTGGAAAACAGCCTTGACGAATGTCCACTACTTGGCTAATGTTACGAAACTTGGTGACTGCTACACGATGCAATTTCTCTTGAATTTTGTGTCGCAACAAAGGTCCTAGACATGTTGCATTACGAGTTGGCATAGTGTAACATTTGTTTTAAACGTCCAACGGTGAACGAAAAATTAATTTCGTAAAATTTTTCGAAGGTTATGATTATGCAATGTGCAAAGTTTCTTGGTCACATTATACTACGCGAAAGCTGATTAACGCTTTCCCAGCAGTGGCGTAACTCCTATGGGCTCTCCCCGGTCAAAGCCGGGGGACCCTGCTCCAAGGTTTTATAAGGGGGCCCCTCATAAAAAAATTTTGATGTCATAAAATTCAGTTTGCATCGTGATATTTTCAGAATCGTTATGTATTGAATCACGAAGAATTGTGCCAGCAGCCAGACACTCAACTCCCTGTAATTTTCCAAGCTACACCAAGTTATACAACTGTTAGATTATACAAATCTGTGTACATGATCAGTTGTTTCATTTTGTTCTCGCAGCACCTTTATTTCAGGGGAGTGAGTGAGGATTGGGGGACCCTCTAATAGTCTAAGGCTTGGGACCCCGAAGCACAAACGTACGCCACTGTTTCCCAGCAGAGCGGTCGCGCCAAGAATTCCCACCTGCGCAAAGGCTGAGGTAACCTCGTACCCAGGTTCTTTACTCGGCGGCAAGCGAGGTTGCGCCGAGTAAAGACTGTAAGAGGTTGGTGCCGAGGTCCCGTAATTAACGGGAAATAATTTCAACGACTCATAAGTCCCAAGTCAATTTTTTCTTCCAATTCCCCGAATATCAATCGAATACGGATACGGGGTAAGTACCCCTACGGAGGGTCTCTAGCCCCTGCCCGTTCTGGCGCCAGCACTGTTTGCCTACCAGAGGTCACCTCTTGAGCAGCAAAATCGTTATGCGTAAGTCAGAGTTAAATAGTAGAGTACATCTTTGGTAGGGTTGGCGTTAAAAGGTCTACTTTTATGCAGAGACGTTTATTGACGAAACGACCGTTGGTTTCTTTATCGTCCATCTCATTTATTTGTTCTAGTTCTTTTCCTTTTTGTCGTCCTATTTTTCGTTTCGCTTTCCTGATTTTTCCTTCCCGAAGAATATATCTGAACGAAATCAACTGGAATGCAATTATAACAGCTTCTCGGAACACAGGAACATAGGGATCCACAGAATCCTCCGATCCCTAGGAATTCCAAACCGTACGCCCCCTGGTAATGATCAGGTTTGCATTGCATCATGGAACTATTTTTCGCGACGCAAAGAAAGGCTCGATCCCTCGCAAACACAAATTGAACAGAAAGGTTGACTGGTGGAATTTTGACACTCCTAGCATTCTTTAGTACCTCCGTGATGCCACCTGATCACTGATCCAATAAAATGATTTTATTCTTTTTTTTTTAAAGTATTTTTCGACCAGCCACTCATAAGTTTCTTTCAATACTTTAGAACGTCTTGGCTTTTGTTAAAAAAACACGACCCAGAACTCAGGGTTCGAATTACATAAATTAGTAGGCTGGAAAATTACGGTGTACTAAATTAAGGTCGCAGAAAATATCCATCAAAAAGATTAACGCGATCTACAATGCATCGACGGTTTTCTCCGGGTACAGCGGTTTCCCCCATGAGAGGTGGCCCTTACTGGACCTCCAGGGAAAATAGCTTAGCGGATGAGGTTATCCAGTAGAAATAAAGACACTTTCAGACACGTACCAGCTCTATAAATGTTACAAAATCCGTAAACAGTTTCTGGTTTTCAGTACCACTTCGTTTTATTTCGGTTTTGCAATGAAAAATTTTAATATGTACACGGTATTTATAATCAGGAACCCGGTTTGGCAGTTGAATCGTTTGATTATCAGTTATTACTACAATTATCATTCTAGCGATTTATCAATGATCAGATGAGATGATTTATTACAGTTATTATTCTATTCTATCAACTAATTAATGATTAACTGGGATAATGTAGGTTTCTGCTGAAAAGTTTCGGTTAGTAAATCAATATATGGTGAATTACGTCAACATTTATGGTAAATACCATGTAAAAGTCTGTCTTATACGAAAGAACTCTTCAAATTGTAACGCAACATCTTTTACACTTTTTACATATCTCACTTCGTTCTTGAGATAGTAAGATTTATTTGAGATGCGAGTAACATCTTGCACGTGTCACGGTGCATAATGAATTGTTGTAAAATAAGCAATATTGTTGAAGTTACTGAACAATGTTACATGAAACTGTGAATGTTGGCATACTTGCCTTATAACACTAAATAAGCAAAGTTTCGAGTGATTTAATAGAATAATTTTAAAGATATGTGTTTTTTTTATAACTCATTATACACTATGACGTTTGCAAGGTGTGATTAACATATCAAATAAGTCTTAATAACTCTGGAACGACGTGAGATATGGAAAAAGTGTAGATGTAGCGTTATAATCTCCAGAGTTCTTTTATATAAGAAAAACTTAGTTTTCACTTCGTATACATTTTTAAGAAGAAAAATGGAAAGCAAAAAATTGTAGCTTGGCTGCCTTGAAAGGGAACACTGGCTGGCAAATCAAAGTTTGCGTCTGGCAAATCAAACTGTTTTGGCAACGTTCACGCATGCAAACTTGGGTTTGCCAAGCCGTGTTTGAAGTCTTCTATTTGCCATGCGCATGCGGGTACTGTTTACCAAAAATTGTACTTTAAGTCGGAATAAATAGTCATTCTAAAGCTGATTGCTTGCAGTAAGCTTGCTTACTTCGCAAGCAGTCTGGCATTACCTTGGCCTACTTTCTCAAGCTCATTGATAATTCATAAGGCAATAACACAAGAAATACATGTGTATTTAGAAATGGAATGATTACCGCTGAATTTTGCCAATTTTGATATTCTTCTCTCAAAATACTGGTTTGTATGAGAACACTCGTCTGATGTTCTTCCTCCAATTTTAAAAAATCGAAGGAAGAACACCAACTTGTGTACGAACTATTAAATAAAGTCTACCTACGATTATATGGAGCAAGCAGCCCCGACAGAATCACGTTTATTCGGCTGCACATTAGATAGCAAACATCATTGGAAAGTTTATTAGAGTTTTCTAAATACTGAAACGAGCAGCCGTAGTCGTCTACAGAAATCACACCGAAAAAAGAAAAACGTTGTCTGTTACATTAAGGTCGAGACGATAGTACCCTTAAAAATCGGAATACATCGGAAAAGTTACATACCATCTAACACAGTGTTCACGTCTAGCCACATGTAGCCATATGTATCCAGGAGTACCTACATATACCCACATGTAACCTGGGTTTAACAATTAATTACCGAAATTTGCCCGCAAACAAAACACATTCCAAAGATTCGCGATTCCAGATTACTATGCTAACCAGGGAGTCCAGTTCGCTCATATTTTTAACCGTTCCCAATAGGAATATCCATTCCGTCAATGAAGAGTGTTGTTTTACTTGAGATGGCCAGTTTCTCCGAGAATTACCAGCGTAATTACCAGAATTATGACAAGAGCGACAACAATAAGAATGATGCACATCTTGGTATTTTGCCACCACATCTTGCGACGAACTCTCACAGCGTTAGTTCGGAACGTATTAGCCTGAAAACAAAACAGGAAGAAGGAGACTTACGAGACCAAGATGAATTAAACAGCAGAAGCGTTTACCTTTATCCGGAATAGTTGCTGAAAGCCCATTTTGCAGGCTCAGGTGACCGCTGGAAAGAAGCGCGGGAAAGTTGCCACCGGTGTTGTCTTGCGAGGACATTGTTAAACCATCTTTTAAATGAACTATATTTTTTAATCATTATATTTAATAAGTTATATTAACATAGCTTAGAGTTAGTTTTTGTTCTTAAGAGTTTTAAATGTATACAATTTATTCATTGTAAAAATCATGCAATTCAGCTTATGGCTGCCATATGATTTCTAATAAACAGTTTATCTCATCTCTGTTTATCTCAAACCAACGAAACTTAGAACCAGGAGCGTGAGGCAAAGCAAATACTTCTACTCGATTTTCTAATACTCACACTATAATCAAGTTCTTCTGTTTTGTCTAGCAAGACATCAATTCGTTCTCCACGTTCTAACACTTTATCTACAGTAAAAAAGATGTGAAGGTTTCAGGCGGCAGATTGTAGCAAGTCGCTAGATTTAAGTGGGTCGACCTCATCTTTGGGATCTCTGGCTTTACGTTTCCACTAACTCAGCAGCAAAAACTTTGAACCATCAACCTTAATTCATCAACCTTAATTCATCAACCAAACCTAACAAAACTGAGTTACAGGTCTGTATCGACCATCCGTACTTAACTCGTATTCCCAATGAACAGGCCTGTCAAGAGGCGCTAAAGGCCCGGGACGAGGTAACAGAATGAAGTCCCGGTGATTTCCGATGACTCTCCGAGGCCCTGTTAAAGCCCCCGCTGAGGTGTGGCCTTGGTGCAACTTGTCCCTTCTGCACCGTGTCTCTCGACGGGCCTTCCAATCAATTTATAAGTTTGCATATGAGACTATACAAACTGCAGCCATTACTGCTCTAGACCAACACACTATGAGTTAACGCACAATGTCATTAAAGGGAACCATTTTATAACCTTTCTTACAGTAGTCTTGCATTCGACCAACTGAACAACAAGGATTTCCAACCAACTATGTCAGTTCCCAACTTCAATACTCAAAAAATGAATTACAAGTCCACCTCACCACAAACTTCAACACTCTAATGCAACTCATAACCGTTAAACACTCAATTCTTTTTTATTTTGTTCTTTACTCTCTGTTTTTGCTTCGTTCATTCATTTGTTCATTTGTTCCCGATATCTGATATATCAGACTGTGAACGTTAAAAAGTTAACCGACTGAGCTACAAGATCATCAAATATCCAACAAAAATATATCTTTCCTATACACTCGAAATTTTCCTTCGCCACTTATAAATGTCATTTGATGTTACCGAGTACTAATGGCTAATATTCCTTGAATATACCCCTCACTTCACCGGCATTCCCACTGATATCTAAACAGAATTCGTGCCTACGCTCTCGGCAATGGCCTTCGTAGCTCAGTTGGCAAAGCACTGCACTAGATTCGCAAGGACGCGGGTTCGATTCCCAGCCGGAGGCCCTAGAGTTGCAATTTTTCGCAACTGGTTCCGGTTGGGTCTCAAAAATATATCTTTGACTTTCCTACACTCAAAATTTTCCTTCACCACTTATAAATGTCCTTTCATTCTATAGTCTGTTCTTCTTCACACTGGAGGACTTCCAACCCACAACGTCAGTTCCCAAGTTCAATACTCCACAACAACTCATAACCGTTAAGCACTCACTTCTTTTTTCTTTTGTTCTTTCTTCTCGATTTTTTACTTCGTTCGTTCATTTGTTCATTTATTTCCGATATTTGATATATCAAATTCTGAGCGTTAAAAGGTTAACCGACTGAGCTACAAGATCATCGAATATCCAACCTTTCGTTCTATAGTCTATTCTTCTTCATACTGAGCTTCTAGAACATCTAACTCACCAGCACTGGCGATCCAGTCGAACACTTACCAAGTGAGGTACTAGGTGATCCAATCCAAAATGTTACTACCATATAAAACTACGTTGCTACGTAGGCAGTACAAAATGGCGTTGGTGGACTGCCGAACTTACGTTGAAACATTTTTTCTACATAAGTTCGGCAGTCCACCAACCTTTAAACTTTTTACGCTTTAATTACCACAGTTATACCAAAACACATGAACTGCAAGACCGCCCAACCCCAAACCTTCGGTATTTCCACACAACTCTCTACCAATTGAGCTTACAGAGGATGCAGTCCACCAACCTTTAAACTTTTTACGCTTTTATTACCACAGTTATACTAAAACACATAAACTGCAAGGTCGCCCAACCCCAAACCTTTGGTATTTCCTTACATCTCTCTACCAAGTGAGCTTAAAAAGGATACACTCCCCAAGTTTTGGTAGTCTTGTCCAACTCGGTACAATAGCTACAGTATGTTTGTCGTTGCCCAGACTCTTACCAATATTTTGTGTCATGATTCCCTTTACATCCTCGACATCTTGGCGAACTCTTGCCAGTCGATCAACTGATGGATCAGCGTTGCCACCACGAGAGTTAAATGCTTCCTAAGTTTACAAAGTGAGTTAATTTACCAAGCAGATTGAGAAACCACTGGCCAGCAACGATATAAAAATAGAATGTTGGGTAGGCAGTGTATGAAACAGCGTAGACTGCTGAATTATTGTTGAAAAATCCCAACGTTTCGAGCTAAGCTTCTTCGTCAGACAATGAAAACGCCAGAAGACGATTCATTTTCTGATGAAGAGCCTTACAGTAGCTCGAAACGTTAGAATTATCGAACAATTCTTTGGCAGTCTACCAAAGTTTTAATTCTTTACTAGCAAGATCAGATCCTCAACAAGCAACCCGCCGACTAAATTACAAAATATTCTCAAGCAGTTTTTTACTTAATTTTGTAAAACTCATTAATAATTCATGAGGATAATTCAAAAGAAATTAATGTTTAATCAGTGGATGTAAATGTGATACAACCACTAGTGGCTGCATCAGATTCACCTATCAGTTCTGTCTCGATTCTCCAACATTGAAACAGAGCTTTTTTTTTGAATTAAAATAACTTCAAAGTCTTCGTTTCACAAGTACTTTACAACATTCGCGTCGTAGTTGTGTCGGACCTACAATCGCTTGCCTTCGGCTCGTGCTCGTAAATCCGATACAACACTGCAGCTCATGTTGTAAATACTACTTACAATTCTGATAGTTTTGAGTCACCATTGGGGATAATAAAACTGTTATTGTCCATCTGTTTGCGCACGTGTTACCCTATCCACATTCCATTCTGCTTGTTTATATTTGTTTTCTTGTCAGTCTGTTCGTTGATTTGTCTAATTGTTTGTTTTGTTTGGCAGTCAATTTTTGTCTGTTTTCCTGTATATTAATTTGTTAGTTTGCTGTTATCTGTTCGGTTACAGACGTTGCATGGCAAGCATCTTTTCTTGTATAAATATGAATGTCTGTGTGCGCCTGTCTTGAGGTATCATCCTCTTGCTGAGCTTTTAGAAGCTGCACAATGAGCACATAGACAAAAAATCTTTCTCCCGATTTATCCAATAAATTTGGATAAATTGTGTTATTATACATAAAATATTTAACAAATAGTCTTCATTTTTTCCATTGTCTGTTCAGCTATAGCTGCACAGTTGATGCCATGACTTGGTAACAACAAAAAAGTGACCCATGATCTATACAAATGAAGCAATGTCATTGGCTCGTGATAAAGTAAGTGAAGAGTTGTGATTGGTTCACTGATTTAGTGACGCCAACCATGCATTGGTTCTCCAACTGATCATGGCTGATGACCAATGAAAATGCAGGAAGTATGAAATTGATTGTATGCTGTAATGTAAAATATTTTTGCATTTTTGAAATTTAAATAGTTTTCAGTTACCATTTGTGATGATAAAACTTGTTGGAAGTCTCTCTTCAGTTCATAAGATAATGCTGTCCTGGCTCTTAGCTTCAAGGTGCCAGAGCTGAACCGTCGTTTGATCTACACAACAAAGGCGTGACTTGAAGTTACCATGGAAACATCAAGACAAAATGAGCTTGATTGAAGAATGCAATAGTTTAGTCAGAAATGAAGTGTGCTTGTAAGAAATACAGAGTGATCTCATTGAAAAATTGGTGTGGGTGCACCACACTGAATGGAAAGGTTAAACACAAAAACTGAAAAAGGGTCTACGGAAAACTGAAACATCCTTGATACAAAAACACAATTGGTTCAGCAGTAACAATGGAATGGATTTTGTTGGTAACAATGGAATGGATTTTGTTGATAACAAAAAGGAATGAGTTTCTTGAAAAGATGGAAAATGTTCAGTTGATAAATAGATTTGACTAAATTTGAATAAATTTAAGGTGCGTAAACCAAAAGGAATATTGTTTTACTCAAATGAGTTTTTTTCTTTCAACTGCCAGTCTCCAGCCAGGTAATCTTTGGCAAGTTAAAGGCCATATACAGATTGGCAATTGAAAGCTCATTGACAGTATTGGTACTTATTTCGATTATAACTGGACAGGCTTGATAAAAATGGGGAAGTGTTAAGTTTGGCCAGGAGGTGAAAAAGGTTTCATGCAAAAATAGACATAATATACTTCACAAAGACATACACATATCAAATTTACCAGTTCCAATTTTGCTGGTTCTGGAACAAAAAGAACTGCAAATTGTAGAAATGCAGCTCGTCTAGCACAGTAACTTTTTACATGACATTGTACAGACGACCAATGAACATTTGTCAAATTTGTAACCTCAGAAAAATGACACCTTGGTCATCTGATTTACATGAAGCTCCCACATGAAATTTTGGGATCAAAAAAGCATCAAATTTGTGTTTAGCATTCAGTATATCCATCATTATCACATTATGACTTCTGCTTATGCTGCATTTATGACAAATCTGAACCTTAGCTAACTATCTGAGTTCTAGCTCAATGGTTAGAGCATCTCACTGGCCATCAGAAGGTTGCAGGTTCAATTCCTGTCTACGGCTCAGAAATCATTTTTCTGAGGTTACGAGCTTGACAAACATTCATTGATTGTCTGATATATACCAAGCTCCAACATGAACCAGGTTAGTGTTCAGCATTAAGTATAATATTGTACAGTTATACACCAATCATGCTCACTTTAACCCATTACAGACCAGGGCATCCAGTGTTTGAACTTCTGTAGTAATTTACTTTGGCTAGTGGCAGATGATTTTCCTCATGAACATTAGCCTGCATTCATACGGTGAAAACTTCTGCTAACTTCTAAGCAAGCTCCTTCTTACTCACCTCCTCCAAAAACATGTAGGGGATACGTTTGCCCATTTGTTCATCTGTCATGCATATGTAAACCAAGTTTTCTTCCACAGCAACATGGAAATGGTAACTACAGGAAGGATAAAGTCTGAACAATTAATGTTCTTTTACTCAAATTAAAACTAATGGATGACTTTGTGCAGCAATTATTATATTATGAAAGTCAATGTCTGTAAAATGATCCTAAATAAATTCATAGGACAACTAAGGCATTTAAAGTGGGTAATATATTATCATATTGTAGCATGCAGCACTATGGGCACTTGTACATAGTTTGTAGTTGTCATTAATTTGTAGTCTTAATTGTGTAGTTGACGTGTATAGTTGTACATATGGCATGTTTATGACAAAAGTTTGTGTATCAAATGTATTTTAACCCTGTCTTTGCCAACAGGACTTTAGCATTTGTGCTTTAGCGTACTATAGTTAACAAACAGATTTCCTTTTTCTACCGTCTGTTCAGTTATAGATGCACAGATGACATCACAATGTGGTAGGAACAAAAAAGTGGCCCATGATGTGATAGCTGAGTGGGTCACTAATGTTCTTACAGTAATTTTGTTATTAATGGTTCGTTAAGACCACTCAGGAGCCAATCAAATTGAAGAAAAAAGCGTAATAGACTGCTCACAATATCAAGTCATACAGTAACTAACTATAATACTTGGCAAACTCAAATTTGTTTTTGTAACAGTTGAAGGATGTGTAACATGTAAATATAAATCACATTGGAATAAAAGCTTTCTTCTCATCAAATTTAATCTTTTTGATATTACATTTTCTGATATTTTAAACATAATAACATAATTATTTACAGTGCATGATAATAGTAAAAGATAAAAGACATTACCTTCAATTAAATACCCGCAAGCACGTGATACATCCCCACCACAAATACTAAGAAATTGTTTACGTAAGTCCTTGTAGTTGTCTACACAGACCATGGTCGATGCCAAATTTTTGGGATTATTCGTAGTTGTCACTACTTTTGAGAAAATTCACCCCCTTGTGCGATCGCTCCAAGATGTTTTTGTTCATTGTAGATAAAAGAATGCGTTGTTTTGGGTGAATTGCGATGAAGTAGTCTTCACCTAGAATACCCGGTACGATTATAATCCAGTCGCTCCCAATCACACACAATAAGCCACACACACGTAACTAAGACCTTCACGGACACAAAATTATCTCAAAAAAACACCACAAAGGAGCTAAACAAAAGAGAACAATGCCGATCTACATTAGACCTAATTATAAACTGCACTTACTCTCCCGAAATGTAGGTGCATTTTGTGTCTTCGCGGGGGATTTTTGCCAGAATTGTTTGAGCGATTTGAGCAAAATTTCCAGTATTCTCTGTGTAGTCGACTAATACAGTGGTTTCGCGAGCAATAAGGCTGTAATAGATAGGCATTTTGTTCTATGGCGTTTCCACGTCTTTTCCCTTGAAGATCTGTATAAAACGAATGACGTAGAACTTTCTAAGTTGACGCCGTGTAGTCGAGAGCCTGGGTTCGAGTGTTAAGCACCAACCCCCTCATTCTCGTCCTCAGAGCCTCATTCTTGTTGGCGCGCGATAAAAGGCTCTGGGATAATTAGAGATTATGCAAGGGCCGCTTGCGGCCTGAAGTATAATATGAATTATATGAAGATAAAGGAGACGAGATATAACAATGTAATACCACCTTATTTCACTCAAATAGCGATACAAAAAATAACTTTAATATAAACTTAACAAATTGTCACCTCCTCCCAAAACCCTTTGCGCTTCCCAGCTTCTTCGCCATTTTATTTAAGCACCTGAAAAGCAAACAAACGCAAATGATAACTTATCCTAAACAAACAAAAATTCATGAGTCCAAATTTCTGAATACCTGGGAGGGAAGGAGTGGGACATTCTTATATCTCGTCTTTTTTATCTTCATATAATTCACATTATATTTCAGAACAGTCGCCTCGATATAACAATGTAAGTTCAAAGTTGCTCGTGAATTGTTGGATAATGTACTGAAAATATTGTGCATATTTGGTTGATTATAAACCGGTCTGTAATAAAATCTTTTAAACGTGGAGTCTGTAGTCCAGTCAGCTAATGCCAAGATATCCATAAGAGAACAGTTATTCTTAACAGCAGCAGAAGATGTGGCACTTCGCGTTGAATGAGCCTTAAAAACACTTGCATCCACTCCTGCCTCTTTTACAAATTCTACAACCCAACGACTGAGAGTATGTCACAAATTCTGAATAAACTAGTAGACTGGGGAGGAGCAAAGTGACACTTGGGACGGGCCAGACAAAAGAGACGTCAAATCTTAAGTGTGAGGAAGAAAGCAAACTGAGACTTGCGAATAATTTTATTGTAAAAACTGTTCATATTAAAGTTTACTTTTCGCTAACAACCAGTTTTCCAGATAATCCGCGCGACACTGGGGGCTCGCCAGGGAAAAACTGGTCAATTTAGAGCGGTTAGTATTGAAGCAGTCGAGATTGTTGTTTACATTACCTAAAAGCAACAAAAGCGGGAAAATTGTCTGGGACAATTCGTGCCGAAGGGCAGTGCGTATCGGATTTTTAAAGGAATTGACGCTGGACGAGGATGGAGAAGTGGATCCAGTTAGGAAAAGAAATGAGATTGGACGGAAAGGATTTGCTAAGCTTCATCATAGAGCAACAAGAAGAAGAAAGGCGCCGAGTAGATGAAGAGAGAGAAGAGAGACAGAAAGAGCGCGAAATCAAGAAATTAGACTTGGAAGAACGAGAGCGTCGCATACAACGCGAGTTCGAGGAAAAAGAGCGAGAGCGAGAAGCCGTAGCGAAGGAGAAAGAAGCCATAAGAAGACATGAGCGTGAAATGAAACAACTAGAA
>JBAHVQ010192697.1:0-14396 GCA_036872915.1 Nanipora kamurai | reverse complement strand
ATCATTTTTATCGCTTGAGGGACGATATCATAAAATTTCACGAGTGAGCGCAGCGAACGAGGGACATTTATGATATCATCCTGAAGTCCAGACATTTATGATATCCTGAAGTCCTAGACATTTATGATATCGTCCAGTAGAGTGCTGTTTCGGTAGTATTGAACAGTTTGTAGATAATCAAAAGGGCTGGGAAACTGCCAGACCTTAAGAATGGAGAAACTGACGTTTCGAGCGCAGGCCTTTCGTCGGAGTGAAACGTGAAAGCCTTCACTCAAAACGTCAGTTTCTCCATTCCTAAAGTGCCTATAAAATGAAGATTAAGTTTGTCCTACCTGGAAGAACTCTTAAAATTATAACGCAACACTTTTTACACTTTCACGCCGTTCTTGACATATTAAGATATGTTTGATATCTAAATTGCACTTTGCATACGTCATAATGAGTTGTTGTAAAATTAGCAATATTGGCGGTATTTATACTAGAGACGGATCATCCGTCTGGGACGAGCTTGGGCAAAGAACGTAGCTCGTCTGATAATCCGTCCGTGTATAAATACGGGCAAGCAGACGGATCATTCGTCTTGACGAGTTATCCACGATGGTTCGTCTCACAAGACGGACTATCGCGATAGCTCGTGTGGATGGATAATCCGTCTGCTTGCCCGTATTTATACACAGACGGATTATCAGACGAGCTACCGTTCTTTGCCCAAGCTTGTCCCAGACGGATGATCCGTCTCTAGTATAAATACGGCCATTGAATGTCACATGAAACTGTGAATGGATGCACTTGCCTCATAACACTAAATAGACAAAGTTTCGAGTGATTTAATCGAATAATTTCAAAGATATGCATGATTTTTTTATTACTCATTATACATTATGACGTATGCATCGTGTAATTTACATATCAAATAAATCTTAATATCTCAAGAACGAAGTGAGATGCGGAAAAAGTGTAAAAGATGTTGCGCTAGTTCTTTCATACACGAAAAACTTAATTTTCACTTCGTATGCACTTTACTACGTATGCACTTTAAGTTCTGGCAGTTTCCCAACCCTTTTGATTATCTACAATATGTATGTATATTGTGTGTATATATATATACAGATATCTATTATGTATATACATATATACGTATATGTGTACATACATGCTTACATATCTACACGTGTCTTACATATCTACGTACATATATGTTTACTTACCTACATGAGTGCGTTTATCTGCAGTATATGCGCATATAAATGTATGGATATACTTGTACACGCATACATGTATTAATGCAATAATAACAATTGCTTTCTCGATTAATCTTAGCCAAACCAAGGTGGAGAAGAGGAAGTATGTTCCGTGAAAAAGATGTTACGAACGTCGATTTGTTGCAAGAGAGAAGCCCTAGGACTGGAAAGAATTGATCTCACTCAAGAAGAGAATAAAATCACCAAACCAAAGGTAGACCACATTCACTTAAAACTGACCTTAACCTGAATCTAAGGCAAAAATAAACGTGAATGTTTCTTCACTTAAACGATCCTGAAATAGAATCCACAACGTTTCTTACTCTCAAAAATAGCCATTAAAGACAGGCAGATATCTTTCGAGATATTTGTGGTGACATAGGTAACTATATTCCAGATACATGGTGACCAGTCTATGTAGTTCTTCTGAATAGCATACCACAGAAACAGATCAGCGTATTTATTAACAAAATTAAGTTTTACAAAATATAGTCTTTTAAAATTGAAAATAGAACGAGACCTTAAGCGCAAAGGCAAAATCATGGCCACGCTAGAAGAGAAAAAGCCGCTAAAACGCAATTTAAAATCTTTTAATCGATACCCACAAATACACCTTGGAAGAGCTCACCCGGCTCTTTTTCTCCAGATAAAGATAACTGTTTTGAAGGTTGCTGCGTATGTTAAACATCTCGGGAAAATGATCTAATGGGGCGCTGCCCCAAATACCAATACTCGAGTTGTCAATGGAATACGTATCTATCAATGGTTCACGAATGACCTAAAAATGTTTAGTTGCATTTGTAGAACTAGTCTGGATATGTGGTGACCATAGTAAATGGCATTTAAATTTATCGAGCAAAGCACATTATTCATGAAAATCGAGTTATTTATGGATGCGTTTACGTATATCTGTTATAGTATTCGTATGAGGATGAATTGCAACGAAAAATTCGAAGAGAGAGAAACAAACTTTCAGCAAGGAGATGTAGAAAAAGGAAGAAGGAAGAACGAAATAGATTAAAAAAGGTGAGAAGAAACACGTTCTTAATTAACCCGGAATAGATATGTCAGTCTGAGGCCTAATTTTCTTGATCCTGAAAAGGAACAGCGGCTCACCTCGATGTGATCATGTGAAATGGCCATTTCAAAGTTACGCTGGAGACCTCGTTACAACCCGGTTTGCAATGCATTGAGGAGCTGTTTTTAGAGATGCTAACAAGACTCGTCTCTAAAAAAAAAGTCCCATGATCCAATATCAGCTTTATGGTAACCAGTTGAAGCACACCGAACATACCTTTTAGGTAGGAGAGACAACATTTAAAATGTCCCCCATACATAAGTTGAGACGTGTGCGTAAATATGTATATAGTCTACATATTTATGCATCAGAGCGAAGTTGCCGAAAATGTGAACACTTTCACACTCACTAAACACATTGTGCTTTTGGTATAATGAAGCAAGCAGCCTACAGCAGTATTTAGGTTCAGTCGTTCAACCGTGCTGTACTTTGTTTATAAATGTAAAACAAAAGATATGTGCACTTTTGGGCACCCTCAACCCAAACGCAGCTTATTTTTGCAGCGTTTCCAGACAATGCATCTTGATTGACTACGTTTAAACCCTCTAGAATAAAACTTCTCTTTGTTTGTGTGGTGTCTGAAAAGGAACCAGGACATCCTTTCTTACATTTGCAGTATTTCATTATCGAAGTTTCAACCCATCGTAGATTAAGCTAATTGTCTTTTGAACAAACAGCTCCCGTTTTTTATGTTTTCTGATGTTTCGTGGTTTACTTCAATAGCCATTGCGTTTCATAAATGGTCCACAGTCCACCACTTTGACTCACCTTGGCTTCACCTATTTGTTTAACCACGGACATAAAAATATTTCTAGCTGCAGGCCTTGATGGCAATCAATAGTAAAGATCTTCTCGTAACTTTTGATCGATCTGATTCAAATCTATTAGTGCAATCACCGTGTAAATTTGTTTAACTGTTAAAAAATTTACATACAATAAATTTACATACATAAATTTACCACAAATAATGCAATATTATAATTACAGTATAATTATGATAATATTGCAATGCCACCATATTGAATTAGACATACCATTATATCGCCATGTAAACTTACAAAAAATTAACTTTTGATCTACTTTTTTTTTTTATTTTCCACAGGAAAAAGATCAACTCATATCTGAAAGCAAAGATCTAATGAAGGCAGTTATGGATTTGAATGAAGAAAAACAAAGACTTGAATCAATGTTGTTGAACCACAACTGCCAAATTTTGAAAGAACAAACTTTTTTTTCGACAACAGACACACCAAAGCCATCGCCAACACAATGCAGATATACCGACTTCGCAGACGTAATGTCAACGCCACTTGATCAGACATACATTGACTTAAGTTATTTTAAATGAAAGTTTATAGAATAGATCTTTGATAATTATCCAAGACCAACAATGTTATGGTTTTACTTACTTAAAATATCGTCCATAGCATACTGTGACCATTTTGAAGTGGTGCATGGGATGTCATTATTTGTAGACCATGTTATCAACCAAGTTAGTGTCTTTAAGCGACCAATTTGTCCAACCTTAATGGACAAGATTTGACAAAGTATCATGATTTGTCAGTTGTGAGCAGATCAATAATTCGTCTGCGAATCACAATATTTACGATAACCGAGTTCAATACCTGTTTTATTATTCAATATATTTTTTTGGTTCATTTTCGGCTAACCTGCATGTCTTCGTTAACTTGGCTAATATTTGATCGAACGAACCTTGTTTACGGAAGGGAAGTGTGATGCGTGCAAAACAACATTGCTAAGTCAACGCGCATGAACTGATTTCTTATTAACTGAGTGTGAGATCTGTACGGGAAAGTATTTGCCAGAGGATTTCGCGCCTCAAGCTGCTAGCCGGTCTGTACGAAAAACTCATTGCACAACTAGGCAGCCAATCAGCGTGCGTCATTTTGCGTACAGACCGGAAAAAGAACGTTGACATATAATAAAAATCATTATTTGCAAACAGTTATTTGCAGGTGACGTGGCGGTCTTTAAGCCAATCAAGAAAAAATCAATCGAATAATAACTTTATTTATTTAGTCATTGATTTATTTATACATTCATTTCTTAAATTATTTATTTTGGTATTCCGACAGGTATAAAATAAATATAAAACCTAAGTTTTATACTTATTTCTTTCAGTTATATATATATATATATATATATATATATATATACGCAGTTTATTATATATATATATCTTTCTATCTTTTTATATATATATATATATATAAATATATATATATATATATATACGCAGCATCTAATTTTTATATCATTTACATCCGGTAAAATAGTCCTATTCGTTTTTAAATATTACGAAAACACGAGGCGACAGCCGAGTGTTTTAGATCCGATAAAACGCGAACTACGAGTTTTTTGAATGGTTTCAAAAACGAACCCCTCAACACGTTAGTTCGTAAAGAAAGTTTGAAAATTAATGTTTTCCAAGCTAAGAAAATTCAACCAGAAAAACGAACGTGTTTTTATCACAGGTAAAGATACAATACGGTTATGATTTTTCTTTGTATTTTCCTCATGAATTATTAATGGCTTTTTAAACTATATATATGTCAGTGGTTTCCCTTCCAGGGGTGCAACCAGAAATTTTGAAGGGCGAGGGTCGAACGGAAGTAGAAGGCTCCCTGAGGACGATTTTCACCATTTGAAATGCAATAGATCCAGATGACTTTGGGAAACGAGGGCAAACTACAGTAGCTAATAGGGCACACATAAGGTTTCCCATGAAAAGGACTAGCAAAATACTGTAGTTGACTGCACCACTAAAAGGACAGGAGTGGCGAAATCTCCAACCCACCTCTGGCTTCGCCTCTGCCCTCTTCGCCTCATCATCTTCATGATATCGACAAAAATACGGAAATTACTCACAGACTTCATTAATGTTCTTGACCCTTTGCCGGCAAGATTGATCTTCTATTGACCACTACAGATACCCCAAAAAGACATGGGCTCTAGGTTACCTGCATGAGTTGCGATTGGCTAAAGGTATACAATGACCAATCATCGCTCGCGCTGGCTACCCAGAACCCAGTCTCTCCGGCGACTCTGGAGTGATCAGTTACCTTAGTCTGGCTCACATTACGCAATTTTACTTGTCAATGTAAAAAAATACTGCCTGGAATTGGCTATTTAACAAATAAATTTCATTTTCCCGTCGCCAGTTCAGTTATAGATGCGCAGATGACGTTACAACATAGAAAGAACAAAAAAGTAGCCGATAGCGAATAACTACCCTTCATTTACACCTTATAACATCATTTGTTATTGATTTTTTATCTGGCTTGAGTAGAAGAATGAACTCGAGTAGAGAATAATGATGTTAGTTGTTACTCGAGGAACGAAACATACTGGACAAGTAAACTAGAAAACTCCTACTTGGCCCGGAAGGTCGCGGGTTTGAATCCCTGCCGGGTCAAGTAGAGTTTTCTCTACTTGTCCGGATTGATTCGTCACTCGGAGTAACAACTAACATCATGATTTTTATCTGATTGGTCATCTTTACGTCACATGACTGTTTTTTACTTATCGATACATCGTCTAGTTTTTATATCACTTCACGGTTCGTTCCGATGTCGGACCTTCGCTAGAAAAGTCAGACTTCAGTTCTCCATTCAAGCTTTGACAAATCTTTTGGATTTTTACACCGTCGTCCAATACTGCTTGTGTAGTCAGATTCCGCTCCTGTATCATTGTTTGATACTGAAATAGACCCTTGCCGAAAGAAAGATGGGTTGGTAACTTTAAGCACGGGTGTTTGGACGATCCGAGAGTAAGTTAGAGTGATTGCATAGGATTGATGTTTTATAAATGGGATTAAGAGCCAGGATATTTCAAAAAAATAATACTGAATAAAAAAGGGTTATGTGAAGCGAAAATAAGGTTTCATTATTCATACTGGATGAACTCAACTAGTTCTAACCAAGCAGTTGCCCCTGAGCAACTCCTCATGGATGCAGTGTTACTGCTGGAGGAAACCAGGGGAACAGAAGAAAACCAGTGTTGCTTTGTAGAGTCGAACTGGACAACACTTTCCTCACATGCGACCAATGTAACTTTAATGAGACAATTGCACGGAGCCTGAATTGAGCCCTAGTTACAGAGGTGAATGACACGTGCACTGCTACTGCGCCACCAGCAGCCCGCCCATGCCATTTCGTCACTCCGAATAAGACTCATGAATTCTGAAAATAATGTCATGAAAGTAGCGTCAGATCCTCTGATGTTTGAAAGATACAAGACAGTCAAAGAACAGTTCCTCTTCCACAAAAACTCCACGCTGTCATTGCAACCTTAGTTTGACGTCGCATTAACATCCAAATAACGGCATTGAGGACGGGCGTCATTTAATAGTTTCACATGTATATTGTCAATCAGTCTTTCATTTGTCCGTTCGAAAGCATTCTATATCATCGACATTCCGGCTATTTTGCCGCTCAGAAATGAATAGCCACAGTAAAATTCTACTGATTGCTGCCGTAGCTAGCGAGGCTGAAGCGAGCGAGCAAGATAGCATCCCTAATTTAGGTAGTGGGGCAATTTCTAAAATGTTTTCAAGAGCATTGCATTGTGGTCGTGCGCAGTAGTGGTTATAAATCCATGCGCAGCGACCGCATTCTATCATGATCTGCATTTGTTCACATGTCCGCTGGTCAACTACAGCATAGACGTATTAAGTATTTCGAAAATATGCTCGGAGACGGACAGGAGATGACTGCTACTGTAACCTCGTTAGTATTGTTTACCAGCTAGCCTACGTATCTCCATTGTCAATTTGACCTAATAGACCTGCCGGAAAAGACATATCACCGAAAAATAGGTGAACTAAACTTTTCCTAAACAAAAAGTTGATGAAAAGGATTCGTAGTGCAGTGGAATGCGTAAAATGGGAGAGCATAAGCTCTCTAATGGGAGTATTATCCATGAAAACGTAATCTACGACTTGACCGATTCAAGCTCGTCACTTAGCTCTAGCCCGTAAAACGATGAAAACAAAAACCTTTATCTTTAGTTAAAGCGAGTGGAGACTGAGTACTGTGTCGGGTAAAGGAATCGTGACGGGTGACACGATTGTATCAAGTTAACATAAAACTAAAGTGGTTTGAATGATAAACTTTCGGTTGTTCGATGCACCTTTCTTCCGGAACGGCATAGAGAACTATTAATGCTTTAACATACAGTGTCCAATATATCGGGCACCAAGAACAAAGGAACAAACGAGAGAACAAAGCAGAAACAAAGAGAAAACAAAGAACAAAAGAAAAACATTTTATGCGTTAAAGAGTTAAACCGACCTGTGTGTGAAAACTGTCGTATTAAAGTCACATCGCTGTCCAGTCGGGTTTCACCCTGATCTGCGTTGCCGAATTTCCGCGGGTCATCAAAAAAAGCTAAAACAAAGATCGAGAGTAAACGAGAAAGTAAAAATAACAGCTTCCCTCAAGTCAACTTTAATCTTCAAAAAGTTACAAATATTTTCGAGCAAAACTCAAAGCGAGAGGGCAACCTCTCGCGTGTAAGTGGACTCCTCTAGGTCAGGATTACCACTCACGGGCGGCTTGGCCTTCTGATGAGGTGAAACATAGTTATTAAGTATGGATAAAATGGCTCTGCTGCCACTCAATCACTTTTCAAGTTCCGCCAATACCCTCCATGCACTTTATGAAACACTTCAAAACACACGGTCGTCTCCCTAGACCGGAATAGTCCCAAGGAGAACGCAATAAGAGTTTAGTGTTTTTATTCTTATATTTCGGAATTATCTGGATAGAACGCCCCCAAATAAACGCCCCCAAAACAATGTCTCTGTAGAGTACCAATAAAAGTACCTATAGGAACTTTTGAAAGGCATTTTGTTTGTTTTTTTCCAGTTTTTTGTGCCTATATCTGTGATCGTTCTTATTTCGCGTATTTGTACTTTTATGCGTGTCGTACCTTAGAAAGTATCTGCTTTAATTTATCTTTCGCTCTTTTCTTGTGCTATCGCTTTCACTCTTGTAAACCAGGCTTTGATGACCATGTCTTAAAACGGCTTGTAGTGTTGGCTAAACAGTGATGTAAGAACATTGTTATCATGATTGAGCTGACAACACTGATGAACCATCAATATACCGCACTTGTTAATAATTTCTCTAACGATTTCATTCACCTTTGATGCAAAAAAATTTGCTGTTCGCAAGAGTCGCAACAAGGAAAAAATGCGTTGGTTGATAGCCAAGTTTACGACAGATAAAATGGTTAGTTAACCTTATTTGCAAGTTGTTTCACTGTTTTCATTATCACATTTTCATCATTCGATGATCCACTTTCTTGACATCATTCCCAGGGTGTAGTACAACACTGTTCATGATGTTAGCAACAGTGAATAAGTTGTGATTTTTTTACTACTGTATCGGGAATAATCATGTCCAAGCTATCCCCACATATGTTGGGAGGTGTAAGACAAAGGAGTTTTTGCCATGTTGGTAAAAATTACAATTGTAAATTAGAAACGTTTTTTTCCTTCAAAATTTAACCAATATGGTTAGAATAACGAAAGGTATACATACCAACAATATACATCATGTATTACTACAGCAGATCGTTCCTTTTGATGGGTTCTTACGGAAAGGATGACCTGTGAGGCAGTGTTTTCCTTGATAAATCTGAATAACATGTATCAAAGTTTGATTTGAGAGTCAGTAAGGGTCGCCGTAAGGCATGTAGAATGAGGGGCAGTTTTTTTGCGTCTAATGACATAAGAGTTATTTGTTAAGTTTTAGCGAGGTTTCACGTAAAACGGATGAAATTTCACATTGCTGCTAGTTGACTTAATAGGTCAATTGATAGACCAGAAGTCCGGTGACTAACGGTGCAAGTGTAAATGGCGCTCAATACATTCTCGGTTGACTTTCCCAGTGCAAGGTGTTCTCAATGAGGTCTTCTCTTTGTCTGTGATCATGTATTTGTATTATGTTCTCCTTGTCATATATCTGACTTCTGAAGTGGACCATACATGGGTATTTTTACGAGTGGTAAAGATGAAACAAGTCAGCAGAAAACGTTATAAGGACACAGACCCACACATCCGTTTCCTTACCTAAAATACAAGTGCTTCCAGGCTTGGTTTGTCGGAAGTTTGTTTCCTTCGGTGATGAGGTAATTCACAATTACGCACTTCACTTAACATAAGAACCAAAACACACTTTCGTTTGCTGTCGGGTATCTATAAAAATTTGGATGCCTGAATACTATATCGGGCCATCATTACAGATTGTGAACAGTTGCAATTTTCAAATGGCTTTCTTGTACCCTGTTCATCCGAAGAGGATGAAATAGTAGTGTGTTATAATCTTTGTGATCTCCATGGCGACACCGCTCCCAAACTCAGCAAGGGTCGTGACGTGACAAAGAGTATTATCTCTCGGTTGTGATGGGAAATTTTTTTAAAGCGCATCGAACTAGTATTTCAATTTCAGAAAGTTTATAATTTTAATATAAGTTCGGTGGAGGAACATTTCAATAACGCATTTCATATGGAAGATTGGAATTTTTGTGGAAACATGCTTCAAGAGGTTAAAAGGGTACAACAAACAAACATTGGCATCAGTCATGTGACTTAGTTATTATATGAGTTAAGTCTCTTATAACTTGAGGACAAAACTGCCCTTTGTCGAGGACCGCTTAGCTGTTCCGGACATTGGAAGAAAGTCCTCAGCTGTAAAAGAAAACGAAAGCAAAACTGGTGTCGCCAAAACACCTGCTTGCAGTATAGGTTATCTTCGGCATGGAAATAGTTCGTCCTTCATGCAGATGGGCATCTGTTGTAAGTATATGGACGTAGTCGTGGTACAACGTAATTGTAAAGTATTATCATAAAATAAGATACTGCATGCTGTTCTTTTATTGTATCAATCTAGTTGACGCTTTGTTATTCAGTTTTTTCTAAAAATGCATGTCAGGGACTTCTTACCAGGGACACATGAAATGGAAGAATTTTATTCAATCTGCGTTACTTTTACCTCCTGCTTGTCTTTTTTTAAATCTAAGGGTAATATTTTTGCAGTTCGCTAATTTTAGCTTTTTTCCATCGTCGAAGCAATCTTATATATTCGCCAATAGCAGGGACCGTTAGTCACACAACGTGAACATCATGACATCGACTTTAACACAGCAAAATTTTTCCTCCAAAAACAAAGGAACTTAATAGCATTCAGTTCCGAGAGCAATTCCAAAACGGTCTATGTTCTGCATACCACGTTATTTAGAGCAACTTAACGTCTCCAACAGAAGGTCCACTTATCGCGCTGTAAAATCTGCTAGTTCACTTTCATGTCAAACTGCAGAACAGGGGCGGTTTGTTGAAAGGACGATTAAAAATTTAATCCCCTCAATGATATTACCTAGTGTCGGGTTTGCATGATATCCGGAGAAAAAGCTCGTAAACATCCTTTCTTATATTTCCAGTAATTCACCCACAATATTTTTATAATCCTAGATATTAAGCTTATCGCCTTTTGCAAACCGGACCCTGGATAATTTTAAAAACTTTTAAGCTGCTTGAGAAATTGAAGGGTCAGATAACTGATGCGATGTTAGTAATTTCTGATTTCTTTTATTTCTCGGTGTCGTCGCTCAAGCTTGCTAAAGGTTTATAGTGTGTCTGGATCCGTTTATGTCATGTCTTGTGCACGCCGGCCCTCTTTGTATTGGAGAGCCAACGAAGTATATTCTTGACCTTTTCTGGTTTTAAAAACAAATTCTTATTACATAAGTGGCAAGTAGGACGGCCATATACCACGAAGGAGTACCCCAAAACTATGTTCATTACTCAGGATGACCAAGTGTACAAACGAAATAATTGCTGAAGAGTATACTAAATATGCCTTGGCGCGAACAAATAGAACGGGGACCAGAAAGTAAGTTGCCCAAGCAACATTAATTCCTGTTTCCTTCGTATCTGCCTTCGGCACTTCCTATCTAAACGTAGATTTGAAAACGTGCTTTATTAATCCAGTTGTTATACTATATACCATCCAAACGACTAAAATTTTGCCGGTTGACCAACGCAAAACTTTATTCTACCAAAAAACGATTGTAAAGCAGCTTTAATCTTGCGTAACATAACTCGAAAGTGATGCCGTATATTCCAACTAACATTGGAAAAATGCAGTTTAATGAAACGTCACAAGAATCAAACTTCTTTATCATTAAACTCAAGAGCGGTTTTCTAAGGGCCTGATCTCAAGCGAAAACCGGTAAGCTGCTTCTATTCGTCCATGAATTGGTCGAACTGCTGAGCTGCATAGACATCTATGGTACAGGGGGACATCCTTTTGGTTTCATAAGTTTAGGATTTTATCAATGGAAGAAAGCCAAAATCCGGTGCCAGGAGACAATTTTATGAAATAGAGTAAAAAACAAATCCCGAAAAATAATGGCATCTTGAAAACCCAAGATATGAGTCAACAACAAGACGACGAATGATTGCGATGGAAGAACCAGAAAGAATTCGTAAATGCAGAATGAATAATAGAGCCTAGCAAAAGCAACAAAGTATAGGCATTTTAAAGCCCTTTATTGGTCTAACGTTTCGTTGCTTAACGCATCATCATCACCATCATCATAGGACAAGTGATTCATTAGGACATTATTGATATATAGAATTACAGGGGCATGTTACAGGATGTTTAAAATGATAAATATCCTGTAATATAGCGCTGTAACCTGATCACTTATTTGAGTTTATAAATCGTTTATTCTCTAACGATATTGCATGCGTTAAGCAGAGAAACATAAGATTCAGTAAAATACTTGAAAATGCCTATGCTTCATTTTTTTTTCTTTTCTGGGCTCTATCATTCATTCTGGTTTCGTAACTGAAGTTACACTTTTTACCGCCAATGTCTTGTATTCTCAATGTATCAAGTATTTACTGAACACGTTTCACTTTCTGACGAGAGGCCTTAGCTCGAAACGTTAGAATTTTTGAAAGTGTCCACCAACCTTTTAACTTTTTAGAATGTTTTATACTGCCTACGCAGCGTCCTATTTTTAAATCGTTGTCAAGGATTCGCTTTAGTTGACAATACTTATGATTGAGCCCTTCACAGACCTTAGGGTAAACAGTACACAGTACACGTGTCATCACCATCACGAAACAGGAACCAATAGTACAAAAAAGAGATAAACTTTAACCACAATTAGGGTAAGTTAAGTGATTAACTTCTTCAATACTTGGTTCCCAAGCAACATGGTTATATCACATCAATTGATAGATCGTTTTCTTTCGATTTCATAATTTGTTATTGTTCGAACGACAAAGTTGAAGAAAAGTTAATGGTGACATTTGAGGAAGTTTTTAAACTATTTATATGTTTCTTTTTTATCTGAGAATCTTTCTACAATCATGTAGTTAAATTTGAGAATTTAACCATGCGAAGAGCGAATGAAGGTTTATCTTTTTGGGCCTATTCTGGCTATTCTTGTCTGGAAATACAAATGAAATATAACGAGGCGAAAACTCGGGAAAACTTGGGTTGGCAAACCATAAGGTTGCGTGTGTGCATGTCGTAAGAACAGTTGGCATAACATGTTGGCGAGAAAAAGACCGGTCTCTATTCTCGCAAACTTTTTTACACTTCGTGTGGTTTATACTTCAACTGCAGAAAAGGGCGTCGACTGAAGACTAACACTCAACCGCTTTTCAATTTGTTGTAAAAAAACTAGCAATAATCCTCGTGCGTTGAAGATTTCTTTCCTAAAACAGAACCAGCATGTCAAACAGTAGGTTTTGGAAACAAGTGATGTTGTTGTTAAGGCAACATCGTTGTGTCGGAGGAAGTTTGTCGTGTTAAAGCATGAGTTGGCGAACTTTTTGGAGCTTGTAAACTCATGCATACGAACTTTTGTTCGTCGTGTAAAGCTGCCTTTCCTTGACTCTTGACGCTATTTATCGTGTAAAATCGGTTTGCGTGGCTTTTATCCATTTCATTTGAAGACATGATAGTTCTTGTCGAATAAATATGGCTAGCACTCGAGCTTCCTGATGTCAATTCTGCCATTTTGAAATTCCAAGTCGAAGAGTACGCCATCCCGATTATTCTGACACTTTTAGAACAGCCATAAAAGTCGGTACTCACGGTGCAACATTGCATACCGTGTTGTAGAAATTACGTATACCTAATATCATCAGTGACTTTCAGATGTTATGGCTCTAGGCAACATAAGAATTAGAACAAAGTCAGGTCAAGATACGTATAGGAAAAGCCTTTAAGCATTTAGATGATTGTGCAAAATTTGGGCATTGTGCTGGCCCCGGTTATGGAATCTTATAGTATATATTCTTTTGGGACTATTCTAGTTCAGAAACAGAGTAGTATTTAGCCGCGGAGACACGGTATACAATTTTATTGGAGAGTTTTAATCAAATTTTGTTATCTTGAGATATTTTTCTAGTGTATACAGCATTCAGGATTTGATTCAAAATTGCGTACAACTGGTGCACTGTGTGTCCGCGGCTATATAGTATTCTGTCTATTTCTAAACTAGAACTGACCTACAGAAAGGCATCATAAGTGTTTTATGTAACCTTTACCGAGCACATTGCCCAATCGTTGCTCGATCAGCTCAATGGATAAAGCATCTCACCAGCGATCAGAGACGCGAAAAACTTTTCTGAGTTAATTCTTTCTGTGCTACGGTGGACTTTTATTGTTTTATTCTGGTTGACGCCAGATGATTTTACTCTTCAAAGGGAGAAGCGTGGTAGTGAAGAAGTTAAACGTTTACATACCATCATTTCAGGAGGTCTCCCCCGACTAGTATAAGATCATCAGGCGTTGAACAGAGTAAAATACTAACCACAAGAAGGAAAGGGTTAGTAGCTTGAGAACAATGCCCACTTGTGATGTATAAACATCAGGCTACCATCTACATATATATACAGTATATATTTATATTTATCTCTCTCTCTCTATATGTATATATATAAATATATAATTTAATGGTCGTATATTTTATATTAATTATTTGTTTGATTGCGATTCGGCAGGAGTGGTTTACCTAATAATGTGTAAAAA
>JBAHVQ010192677.1:2125-14399 GCA_036872915.1 Nanipora kamurai | reverse complement strand
TGGATGAGCATGGGTCCATTTATCAATTTAAAGGTTGGTACTTAAGTACGTTTGCATCCAGGCTGGCAGGTAAGGCAGGTTGACCAGCTGGTCAGTCTGTAAGCTGGACAGTATTTCAAAAGAGGTTTATACATTGATATAAACGTGAATGTATACCCACACACACATATATATTCACTTGTAAAACTCATTTATAATTCATGAGAAAAACACAAAGGAAAATTATAACCGTAACAGATGTATATATCAGATATAAATGTCGCTCACCTTTCTTGTCAAACTATTGTGAATCAGAAAACATTAATTGCCAAACTTTCTTCGTCAATTAGTGTAGTAAGGGGTCCGTGTTGGAAATTATTTAAAAATCTCGTAGATCGTGCTTTATCGGATCTAAAACACTCGGATTTCGACTCGTGTGTTGTATCCGATAAAGCACTCCTGTTTGGTTTTTAAATATTACATACTCATGTTTAAAATAAATCATAACTTGGCACCAATACAGATTTTCATTAAATCAAATGTAATCAATGAACGCAACCCTATCTTTCAATTTTCCTACTATTTCTGAGGAATTCAGGAGCACAAGTAAATTATTAGTATTATCGGAATATTATCTGCTTATTATTAGAGGGTAGATCTTTGGGCTTCGCCCTCATTAGTTATAAACTCATCACAATTTCGAGTTCATAATATCATCCTTAACACTTTGACAACCAATCGTACATATCTGTACGATTCGATTCATGCAGATTGGATGCATGAAAGGATTTCAATAGATTTTGAAAAGGATTTTAAATAGAATGCATAAGTTGTAATTTATTTTGAAAAATCTGGCAGTTAATTAATTTACATGGCGGTTATTCTTTGAAAATGACTATGATAATTAATTTATCACATCTAAGTAGACATAGACCCATTCTCCTGACAAGCTCAGTTGTGTACCGAAATGGCGGTATTTTTTCATGACTTAGACGGACCATAAAATGCCTGGGTTTGGAGAAAATAGAAGAAAATAAACAAAATATTTCCCTGGGTAATGTGTGAACTTTTTGGAGTAAAAAGAAATTTTGGGGTGATTTATACTTTAATTCATCTTATCATATGGCTTGGCTTGTCAGAGGTCTTAACTCGATTTTTGTGCAATCTGATTGGTTCGTGGGCGGTCATCACAAACCGGTAAAGTCCGGCATTTACAAAACAATTGATAATTAGATAAAGATCTACGAAAAAAGTTGAGAAAATGAAAGAAATTAAAAATAGGAAAAGGATTTTGAGAATGGTTAAACTGATGAAATATTTTAATCATGTTTCAAGCTTGTACTCTGTTAAAATAAATTTCTTCACTTTTGGTCGCCTCGTGTTGCTATGTTGTCTGCAGGTACTGATTGAAATGCATGTAGATAAAGGATCTCAACTTTGTTCTCGTTGAGCCATATAATAAAAATTTTACTTACCTCGTTTGGTCGGCCTTCACGGCAAAATTATCTTGTCCTTGGTCTTTCGCTCAGACCTCGCTCCTTCGTCGCTTGGCCTGTACTGCAAGACTAAGGGCAGGATAATTTTGCCGTAAAGACCGACCAAACGAAGTTAATATGTTGTTCATCATTGTTACTATTGATCATCATCATCACAATCATCATCATTACCCTTATCAATAAAATTGTTATTTCGAATAGTTACTGTGATGATACGAATTATAAAATAAGGAGGACGAAAATATTGATTATGGAAAAAAATGTTTACGTGTGGACACTGGCCAAAACTGTATCAACACTCCAAGTACTGATGTCCATATGTCCACATGATAAACTCATTCTAATTTGTATAAACCTTTTGTTTATAAAGATACCTGAAAACCATGATACGAACATTTGGACATCCGCGAAAGAATGGACAACAGCAGTTTCTCTTTTTGCCTACCATGCTATTATGGATTGGTTGCACTCTTTGTGTTTGTGTCTTTAAGGGCTTTAAGTGTACGTGTATTCGAGTGTGTCTGTACATGTCTGTCATTACGTATAACAAGGATCTGTTTGTTTCTTAACTCTACTTTCAAATAAATTTGGTTTCGAAACAGTTTTAAAAAATTAACTTTAAAAAGTGGAATGTTAGAGGTTATTCAGCTTATAACAACGAACCGTTTGTTACTTTAATATTTTTCGAAGTATGTTGTATCGAAATAGTTTTAAATAAAACAGTAATAGTTTTTAAAAATGCAATGTGTTGTAGGTCGTCCTTCAACAGCCCCAACATTAAAATAAGAGCATCACGTGGACTACTAAGAGGACTAGCTCATTATTGGAAATATTTTAATCGGTCGACTGTAATTGAATCAACTCCTCTGATTTTAAGGCTCAAAATAAGCACAGCTAGTATAGTTCGTTCCATTGGTAGATTACATTTCACACTGATATCTTTGGACAAAGTTTTCTTTCGTGACGTTGTTTCAAAGGTAAGGGACTTCATCGTATTCTTTTCAATGACTACCAGGTTTTTCTGTCACCAGTGATAGATTAACCCAGAGCCTTCGTTTGCCGGGCGCGGTGAAGGTCTTGGGAACGATATTGGGTCCAGACCCCTGAACTCTATATAAACTGAAAGGCTGAGTGCCCCTCAAAAACTGAAGCCAAAAATGGCGGAGATGGGAAGTTTTTTGGACGTTTCCCCCAGTCCCTCACGTGAATATTTCCGTCGGGCCTAGTCTTCTCTGAGAAAAAAAAGCTGAATCCTTTAGACTAACGCATTCGTAAACCTTTGACAGCGGGGTTTACGATGCCTGAATACATCCTCTCCGTAAATTAGCACTTGGTATGGCTTATGAACTCGGGGGAACTATTCACTTCCATGAACTATATTAGTATTTCCCTAGTTGTTTTGTGCCCATCTCTTTCGAAGAAAAAAGTTTTTCATGATAGATTTACGAATGACTGGACGCAATTGTCCCACTCTTGCTTTATCAACCACCCCCCGTAAAAAAACTGCTCATCGATGGTTCATTTTTCGTTTTTAATAAAGACACCCACGTCTTCGTTGTCGGTGTGGATTGATTTCTCCTGCACAAAAGTTCTCAAGCCACATAATATTAGAGGCACTAGTACGTAATAGTTTTCGCACTTCAGGCAACATGCACGTTCTACGATTGCTGTTATAATAAATATTAATTGGTTTACGAGTTCGTAAGTTAATACTCGCTAAGACAGTTGTACCTACTCCAGTTGTTCTAACAGTTCGGGTTTTAGATAGTTTGATTCAAGAGATGTCGTTCCTGATGTGGCAATGTCGGCCATTACTGCGGCATCCCAACCAAAATTAAGAATTGCAGCAGGAACCTGTCAATGTAAATAAAATGTTATATTAGTTTGTATTTAATCAGAGTGACAATTTTCCAGATATAAGACAAAAGACACCATTGGATTCCAACAGCAATTACATTGCACAGTAAATGGCAATTAACAATTTACGACAAGCTTGCAGACAAGCCTCAGAAAATCTTCAAGTCTTAGAAAATCTTGCTGATAAAACTGTTGAACACCATGGTCTCAGAAAAACCCTGAGCTCCAGACGGGACTCGAAGCCGTAACCTTCTGAATGCTAGCCAGACGCTCTAACCATTGAGCCACTAGAACTCAGATGACAGAGTAAGGTTACTTTCGGTATTTAAACCTGGAACAAACAGTTGGCGATGACTTGCTGGACTGCATGTCGTTAGATGTCTGTAAATTTTCAGTGAGATGTTAATTTGTAAATAAAAAGTAAATAAATCTCGGACCGTTTAGTAAAAATCAGCCTTCGTACATTTGCGTACAGATCGAAAAGCGAGCTCAGCCACATAATAAATAATCGCACATTTTGTTCAAGAATAGGTGACGAATTTACAAAATTCCCCACAAAATTCTATATAAACGGTGGAATCTATTTACTCACCAGTCCAAGCTCAGCAAAACTCGACTCTTCCTGGGTGAGTTGTCCCCCTCCAGGTTCTGATAATGTAAACGGCAGCCAATCAGATTGAAGTTGTTCTCTGACGAAAGACAATAGCGCCCAGGCTTTCTCACGAGCGTTGAAAGTTCCTACACGAAATATCCAAAAGTTGAAACAAGGGTGAGTAGGGAGCTGGAAAGTTGATTAAATAGCCAAATTAAAATTACGAAAGAAATTAAAGCTTCGAGCGAAGGTCGTTCGTCAGAGAGTGAAAGTTCGTCTTTCTTATTTTAGTTTCGACAGTTTATTAACCTTCGGCCTTTTCACTTGTCGTTCTACACTTCTGCGCAGCGCTTATCTCTTAAATCAATGAAAGTTAGTAAGCAGTTCACTTTAAAGCAGGTAACGCAGCCTCGTTCCCACTGTATTGCACGTCACGTGATTTTGTTTTAACCTCCCTTTATTTAATCTAGGTGGTTTTCTCACTTTACCTCTCCTGGCGTCTCGTCTTGTGGCTTCCTCCTACCCCAAGCCACTTTATCATTTCCCCTTCTCTCTCCACTTTCTCATCCCTTTCTCTACATTTCCTCACTCTCCCTCTGTCCAGCTCCTTCTTTCTTTTTCCCTTCCTCTCCTATCATTCCTACCTCTCCCTCTATCTCCCTCCCTCCCACTCTCTCTTTTCTCACTCCCGCTCTTCATCACCTCTCACTCTCTCCCATTCCCTCTCACTCTCTCCCATTCCCTCTCACTCTCTCCCATTCCCTCTCACTCTCTCCCATTCTCTCTCAGTCTCTCCCATTCCCTCTCTCTCTCCCATTCCCTCTCTCTCTCCCATTCCCTCTCACTCTCTCCCATTCCTATTCCCTCTCACTCTTCCGCTTCTACTATTCCTGTCTCCCTCCTATTATCCCTCCCCCTCTATCTCCCTCTCCTCCTCACTCACTCACCCTGCCTTTCCTCCATTCTTCCTCTCTCTCTCTCTCTTTTTCTCTCGTGATTGTTTCTCCCCATTCTTCCTCTCCTTTTCTCTCTCTCTTTCTCTTCTACTCTCCCTCTCAACCTCTCTTGATCAATATCCGTCTCTTCCTCTCCTTTCTTTTCCCCAAATCTCCCTCTGCTTCCCTTCTCATTCCCTCCCTCTCCCTCTCCCTAAGACTGAGTACATGTAAAAAAGTTCTATTTATCAAGGAGCTAAGGCGTGGAAGTCCTTGAGGGCGGATATAGGAAAAAATTCATACAATAAGCACGTTTAGAAATAGTCTAAATGTCTCCCCTTCTCCAACGTTGTAATTAATCTAAAGTTAATTAATGTTGTAAAATTTTGTATTTTAATTCTACACGGCTTTCGTGAAAACCAAATGTAATTTCCCTCCCTCCCACTCCCACTCTCCCACTCCCTCTCTCCCACTCCCTCTCTCCCACTCCCCCTCTGCTTCCCTTCTCATTCCCTCCCTCTCCCTCTCCCTAAGACTAAGTACATGTAAAAAAGTTCTATTTATCAAGGAGCTAAGGCGTGGAAGTCCTTGAGGGCGGATATAGGAAAAAATTCATACAATAAGCACGTTTAGAAATAGTCTAAATGTCTCCCCTTCTCCAACGTTGTAATTAATCTAAAGTTAATTAATGTTGTAAAATTTTGTATTTTAATTCTACACGGCTTTCGTGAAAACCAAATGTAATTTCCCTCCCTCCCACTCCCACTCTCCCACTCCCTCTCTCCCACTCCCTCTCTCCCACTCCCTCTCTCCCACTCCCTCTCTCCCACTCCCTCTCTCCCACTCTCGCTCATCATTCTGTCTCACTCTCTCGCATTCCCTCTTTCTTGCCTCCTTCTATCATTCCTCTCTTCCTCCCATTTTCCCTCTCTCTTCCTCTTCTACTCTCACTCTCAACCTCTCTTCATCAATACCCATCTTTTTCTCTCCTTTGCTTTCTCTAAATCTCTCTCCCATTCCCTCTCTGTCCCTCTCTGTCTTTCCCTCTCCCCTTTCCTCGTCCCTTTCTCAATTACGTACCTTGTAAGATCATTCCATCAGGGAACTTCACACGTAGGAGGGTAAAACGGTAAATCCTAGCTGGATTTTTGTCCTCTTTGTCTCTCATTGCACGAGTTCTCAACTGTGAACTACGTTCTACCTCCTCTGATCTGAAAAAAATAGAAGAGCATTATTTGCATGAACTTCCTAACAAAGGTATTGCCAAGGCTGTTGTTGTTAAAGCTGTTCGACATCACGCATTCCCTCCACTGTTTCGGCATTTCATATTTTACCAATATTACACATTGCTCTGCAAAAGAAAATATAATTTAAAACCTAGTGAAAGCGGACAAAAAGTATAAAAAAACTCTTTCACACAGTGTATGAAGAAGAAAAATAATATTGCGTCAGGATTAGGAAGAGCAGACGTACCGACTCCAGTAGAATTTTGTCTCGAAGTACCAACAAGAGATGAGGAAAGGAGACTATTTGCTCAAGGCCGGCCATTGTGTTTATTCAAACAAATTCGCGCCACACTTCAAATACCCAGGGTATCTGAAGGTATTTAGGCTGACAAAATTCAAATACTCAATTCTGTTAGATATAATTAAATACTACATGGGGGAACTATCCTTAAGGTTCCATAGTAGTTAGTTTAATTCCCTGTCTTCAAATTCTGTTCATAGATAAACGAAGCGGTATATAGCAATACCGTTTAAATATATAATTCACTTTCGATATAATGATCTTGTTAATAAATGATACTGCACATTTCATCCGTTGCCATGTAAACACAGCCCCCTCTCTGTTCCCATTCCTGGAACGGAACGACTGGGTGCCCGTGTGAACAACAACTAATTGGTTGACCACATTCTGAGCTTCGCTGGCAACGGACCGCCCTAATCCATTGATTACACTACAGATCGAAATAATCTCATCACGATATCATCGCTGTTGTTCAGATGTTTTTCAATACCGAGATGTATAATAAAGTAAAAGATATTAACAAGAAAGCTAACGATTTTTCAGATTTTTAACCAGCTGACTAACGGATTTTCATTGCCACAAAATAATAAGTCAGTGTTATAGTTTATATGGTTTACATTTCTACCCAAATCTAATCGCAGAAGTTGATCCCGGTGCCCCGTCATGGAAAACAACCAATCTAGAGGACAACTTTAAGACGGTACGTGTATAAGGAAAACTGTAAGGCGGCCCATGTTTAAGAATGATACCACAGGTTTTAATCTTATGCCTATTCCAACTCCTGGAACTGTCCTACGTGGAATATCTCACCTTTGTTTACGCTGGAGACATATACCACAGCAGTAGGATACCATCACGGTCATTCACATGTTGTTCAATTACAATTTTTACACAAAATAAAAGATATTAACCAGAAGGATAACATTTTGTCATTGCAGCAAAGTAATACGTTCATTTAACCAAAAACCATGACCAGCCGACAGCTTCAAAAAGTATAAAATAGAACATATTCCGAAGAATAATGTCATCTTGAAAACTCAAGATATAAGTCAATACAAGACAAAACTATTGTTGAAACTGTGATATTTCGACTTTATTTCAAAGTCATCCTCAGACAGAATGATATTACAATAACATACCAGAGTCTGTAAACAGGAGGTGTGATGACACGATCGAGACGGAATTAGGAAACACTACCGGTAATCCCTATTTACATGCTGAGATTTTGAGACGCTATGATGCAAATAGAAATTCTCATCACCACGAGTAAAGCGGTCGAGCGTAAACAATGGAAGTATCGACCAGGCGGGAATCTCAATTTTAAAACGAATATTAAGGCCCAGCATAGAATGCGAAACAAAGGCATGATATAAAGAGTTTAATGGAATCTTACGTTTCGTTGTACACATCACAACATCTTTAGAGATAATAATTAAGATTACCGAAGCTAAAGTGTATATTTACATGTGTCATAAATTAACCAATCAGATTAATCAAATTATCGGTGTAATTTTATCTGATTGGTTAATTTATGACACATGTAAATATACACTTTAGCTTTGGTAATCTTAATTACTATCTCTGAAGATGTTGTGATGTATACAACGAAACGTAAGATTCTATTAAACTCTTTATATCATGCCTTTGTTTCGCATTCTATGCTGGGCCTTGTGGCGTTATATTGCACCAGTGTAGTTGCTCAACACTTTCTCGAATGTGTTGCGCTCACTTCATTAATGACTTATACGATCAGTACGACCGACTAAATGACCTTCCCTCATCTTCTAACATATCTATCTCCATTAAAAATTTAATCTTTAATAACTATAAAATTCATTATACGAGTGAGTCTTCTAACACCAATAAACTTTTAATAATTGAAGCACTTCACATTAAGTTTAATAAACCTGAACTTAATTCTGGGCTTAAAGCTAGCAAAGAACTCAACCTTTTTATTTAGACATTATGTACACTTGTTAACTTGTTAGCCCGATACTTCTATTGTTTACGCTCAATCGATTTATTCACGGTGGTGAGAATTTCTAATTAGCATCATAGCGTCTCAACATCTCAGAATTTAAATAGGGATTATCGGTAGTGTTTCCTACTTACCAAATTACCATAATTGTCTTTTTAGTACTTCGGAATTTCATCCACGGTGTTTCCTTGTTCCCGTGCAGTCATACAAAGTTATTACCGAGCCGGAAAAACCATTAATTCTGAACACTAATCGCACAACTTACCGCTGCTATTCTTTAGCAGTTGAAAATCACCGTTGGGTAAAGGAAGATCGCAAACCAAAATTCAATAGCGTTCTTTACTTGATGATTAGCATTTCTCAAATCTTTCACTAGCATTGTTGTGACTTGGCTAGCTTCAGTTATTTCGCAAGGTATCACAAATTTCACGATTATAGGAGCAAAATTTCTGACTCGTCATGGTCAGTTATTTCGCAGTCGTCACTTGTTTCGCTTGACTCCGGAAGCAACTTCAAAGTTTGGACGTTCAGCAGATTTAATCATTTATAAAAATTATGTTATTTCCAACAGCAGTGAAATCAATGCATCATATTCGACTCCATCAAAAAATCTATAGTCTAATTGGTATTAAAGGAAGAAACATACTCCGAATAATTTTCTTGTTTTAACGTTGAAATAACATATATGTTGTTTCATAAATATGTTGTAAAGTAATATGTTTAATATTAATGCAGGACCCCATTGAAAAACACGAAAGTGATGTGGGTATCCTGAATAAAGATTATCATTATTATTACAATAACGTCATCTTGATAACTCAAGATATCAGCTAAGACCAAGAGAGTTACAATAAAATTGTGACATTTCGTAAAGACGAAATAAAGACTAAATATCACAATTTCATTGCAATTCTCTTGATCTTAGCTCATATCTTGAGTTATCAAGATGACATTATTATTCGGAGTTTGTTTCTTCCTTTATTTCCTTAAGTTGTCGGCTGGTTCTGGATTCTAATTGGTATCATAGTCATGACACTATTTCAGGGCTATATCGTCAGGTCTGTTTAAAGGTATGTCATCACATCAGGGTACTTAAAAGCATCACTGGGTGGGTAGGTTGGACAGTTAGATTTTGCAAAGACAACACAAACATGATCCTTGAAGATATAGTTGGAATTGTTGTGTTAGTCGTGTCTCATCTCTTCTCTGAGGCCGCAGAAGCATTCCACTTACACCAAAATAACGAAAGAAATGCAGGGCCAACTTCTGAAGAGTCTCTGGTAAAAAAACAGCAACTTGGGGAAGAAAATAAGGAGAAATACCGAAGAAATGCAGAGCCAACTTTTGAAGAGTCTCTGGAGACTAACCACCAACTTGACGAACAGAACAGCGACGAATACCGAATGCTGCTCTTCAGCAACACAAGGTCATCTTCACAATTCAGGAACAACCATCGAGTACAAACTGGGTCAAGTTCTGATGAACCTCGACAGAGCGAAATGCCAAGGGCGGAAGCAATTCAAATAGAACACGAGGAAGTTGATAGATCCCCTCACACATCACAGCTAGCATCGCCGCTCTCAGTCGACCACAATCACAGAAGAAACAGTGGGTCAATATCTGAAGAATCAAGAGAGAAGAATACTCGGAGAGGAGGAACAGTTCACGCAGATTACGAAGAAATCGAGGAATCACTCCTCCTACCTCTGCTCGATCCCAGGAGAATGAACGAGCAAGGCATACCACAAGATCCTGTTTCAGCAACTCCGTCAAATAACAAGGACAAGAGGGAGTCTGTTAAGAGAAGTTGTGAAGTCAATTTTTATATCATATTGGCAGTGTTGCTGTTTGGATTATCAGGTATATTCCTGCTTTTTCTTGACCTGAAGACAAGCAACTTATGCTTTGAATGGTTTCATCGCTTCGGTAATTTACCCAGTAATATCATTATTATGAAATTATCGGGAGAAATGATTGAAGCAATAGTTATTAACCTTGGATTTCCAGCAATTTTGGCTTTATTATTTGGGTGGCGTGAATTCAAGTCAAATCACTTAGTAACACTGTACGTCGGTTTGGGAATCGGAGTTATCATCGCATTCTACAAATTCGTTGCACTGGGTTCCGGGGTTCTCCCATCAAATGGTTGGTACAGATACCCAGGGAATGCTTTGTTTGTTGTGGGCATTTTAGCAAGCAGTGTTCATGCAGCACGAAAAATTCGCAGTGTTCGCTCTTCTTGCCTTAAGGTTTTCGTTGTTATTTCAAACAACTTCATTCTTGCCTTTTTTTGCGGTATGATATACAGATATATTTACCTTCCGAAGTTCAACGAGACAGTAAACAAACAGTCAAAAGCCATGCTGGCCGCCACTACTCCGCTGGTAGTATTGATACCAACAGCTATTAGTCAATACATGGTCCTGAAATATAGCCACGACATAATACAAACAGACCGTAGCTTTCTTCTTGTGTACTTTATGCGCAGTTGTGGTATTGCATTGTACCGTATCATGCAAGCTGATTTCATGAACATATGGGTATTCATCGCCCTTTCCGTTTTCCATGGTATCGTTAATGTCGTTGGGAGAGTAACACAACAGCTTCGGGTGAAATGGTGGAGACGTGTTATCAGATTTCTGAAAAATTGTTGTAGGACAATAGAGCGAACACCCTACGATACACCTCACCATCGACAGTTGAACGCTGGTTTGGAAATCCAAGACATGCTCTTTCAGTACGTGGCTCTAATACTCAGTCAAGCATATATTGCCTTGTACCTTGTAGAAAACTTTCACATTTCTCATTCAGCTGTCTTTAAAAACTTCTTCAAAATGACGATAATAGGTTTGGGTTTGGAATTTTTCTTTAATGTCGTGGTAACCTTTGTTCAAATTCACTACAATAATATCCCAGTTGAAGCAGTTTGGTCAAAAGATTGAGCTCGTCACGTGCTCGCTACTACTATCATAATGACGATAACTGTCTGTTATTTTACTCCAGTCCTTCTCTCGGTCCATCAAGTTCACATGGATGCAACAAAGGGATATACCATCAGAAACTGTACATTTCCCGCATAAAAAGAGACCTCAAGGTATTTTTCGAGAAAAAGAGAACTTCTACAACAAATTTCTCTAACGAATTAGTTACATCTCATTACCTAGTCATCGGTTTTTAAATCCTATTGGTCATCTTTTTGTCACACGATTTCTTCTCAATATAAAAACACCACCTAACTTTTTTTACATTTTATGTTTCCCTCCGATGAAAGGCCTTCGCTCGAAACGTCAGTTTAAACATTCTTAAGTTCTGGCAGTTTCCCAAACCTTTTGATTATCTACAAGCCGTTCAATACTGGCGACACAGCACTCCAATTTTATATCATTGTTAGGTTGGTGATCGCCTTATACAGTATAAATAATAACCCTTATACCTTATATATCTAATTTCTTTACACGTTTCAGACATTATCGTTGTGGGCTATTTCAAAATAATATGCCGGGCTTAGATCTTGCACTGTTAACTTCTCTCACGGGCCGGGGTTTGCACACCCCTGATCTAAGAAGTGATATTAAAAATACAGGGGATGTACACAGTTTACAACGGAGTAGAAAAGGTTTAAAAGTAGTACTTGGTGTAAAGGAAATGGTATAAGTACCGGAAAGCATATCTAAAGCCACGTAGACTAGAATATTTGAGTGCTTTTGTTATCGTATTCGAATCGAAAATAAATTATAGAAAAAACACAAATTCGTATCGTCTATCGACCGGAATTCTCCGAGAAAACGAGGTACTGGCATTTCAAGCGTACCGGAAAGCATATCTAAAGCCATGTAGACTAGAATATTTGAGTGCTTTTGTTATCGTATTCGAATCGAAAATAAATTATAGAAAAAACACAAATTCGTAT
>JBAHVQ010192666.1:0-14401 GCA_036872915.1 Nanipora kamurai | reverse complement strand
TAGCAGTAGCAGTAGCAGTAGCAGTAGCAGTAGCAGTAGCAGTAGCAGTAGTAGTAGTAGTAGTAGTAGTAGTAGTATCAGCGCCTTATGCAAAATCAAGACTAGCTTGCAGTATTAATGCCATTCAATCGGGCTCTTTTGAGACAAAATGGCGCTGGCCCGGTTTAGAACGGTATAAATGACCCTCTTCGAAAGATAAGGAAACCTGGTTATGAGATAGAAAGCCTCTTATAACGACTATGATCATGAAGCCCACGAAACTGATCGAAGAACTACGAAAGTGGCGTCCTTGGTTTTACTTGTCTTTATATAAATGGTGTCTCAGATTGACTGTGAAGCTTTGAAAACTGTAGCTTCTATGAATGCAAGTGATCCAGCAGCTACTGATGTATAAAATGAATTTATTATTAGTGATTTGTGGACAAAGCTATGATGCAATAGCGCGTAAAAAAACCCTGTCTCTGAATTTTATCTCAATATCAAAGCATCCTTAAAATAAGCTAAATACTGTACAAACGCAAGCCAGCCATGAACCATTCATTTCAGTACTGTAATCAAATTTTTAATAGGGAAACAACGCTGGAGAAAAAGTGTTTGAGATTATTATGAAGAAAGTTGTTCCTGTCAGGTGACATGTAGCGTTTAAAGTTGGTCCAGATGTTCTCGCAAAATTATTTTTACTCCAGCAAATAGGTTACAAAATTCAGCTAGACATGTGTCAGATTTTTACCATATATTTGTAGATTAATTAGAAAACATGATGCAGCTCGACTTATTAATATTATGTACATTTATACTGAGAAAGTAAGTTACAATATGTAGCAAATATGTTTTTATTCACAAGCTCAAGCAAGAGGCAGGAGTTTGTAAATCGCATGCAGCACAAACCAGATATGAATATTGTATGTCTACATGTATACAAACAAGGACAAATCTGTATCCAAATGACAAACTAAACTGTGCTTATAATTTATTGTCTCTTTTCTTAAGGGGAATATGAAAGCCCAGCATAATATCTTTACGAAAGCCGTGCTGGGCTTTGATATTTCTCTTGAGATTACGTTTTCCGCCTGGTCAATCAATAGCTGATGTCTCTTTTCTTCATCCAGTATTAATTAGTTTGATAATTTTCCTTATCTATTCAATCCACTTTGGTCACACTCTTTTGGTATAACTACCCTTAGATATAACAAACAAGATAACATATATAGACTGGAGGATATGGACAATCAAGAGAACATGGACAAAAAAGAACAACATAGACAATCTCAACAACCTTCCACTGTCAAACATTGGAGAGTCTGTCCAGTCAAGTGACTAGGTCAATGAGCTAGTTACATGCATAATGTATCTCCAGTGAAAATTGGCAGCTACTTTGATTGTTTCCTCCGAGCAAAAGACAAAGCAGTTAGAACTGTGTGCTTTTTGCCACCTAAACTAAAATGCTTTGTGGAACTAAACAATGCCACCTCCCCAGTGAAATTAGAGAAATTTAACATCGATACAACATCAAACACAGAGGACATATTGATGACGTCGTCATTGAACCTTCCTCTGCAAATTTCCCCAATAAAGAAATGCCCAGCAAGATAGACCTGAATATAATACAGTCTGTCTGTGTTGGTCAGCTTGTAATCGTCACTCATGCTAAAGTTGCACACCTGTACCCCCTAAAGCAACTTACAAAGAATTCGAGAAAAATTACAAATGCAAGAGTGTATGCCTGAAGATCCATCAGGAACATTTAAACTGATACTGTGGCAAGACCATGTTGAAAAAGTTATAGGAGGAAAATACATATGCATTTTATGATATCAGAATTAAAAAGGACAAATTCACAAGTGAAATTTTTGTCACCACAATGGAATCGGACACTGAGATCTCTTCCCTAGTTCCATTCGAACAAGTTTTACCTGCTGCCGTTCAAACATCAAACAAATCCATCACAGGAGAAATACTCAGTATACTGAAAGTTTTAGAATACTTGGGGTGTACGAAATGCAACAAAAAAGTTGATATAAATTTTGTGGGAATTGAAAAATGCAGTGCCTGTCACTTCAAGCAAAAGAAAAACTATGTACGGTAAAAAAAAACTAGTACTCCCAAATTGTATTGTAAGAAACCAGTTAGAATTAGCTACATCTAACCACATGCAGCCCAGAAGTGAAAGTAGCTAGTTGACTTTAGTATTTGCTTACATCGTAAATGAAGTCATAAAAGCTGAATTTACCTTGTTTGTCGCCGAGAAGCGAGAAGCAGGCGAACTTCGAGCGATTGCAAAACTCGCCTCGCTGCCCTTACTGCGGCCTTCGCACAATAACAAATTTTTCAAAATAGTTTAAAATTAACCTGGTTAATTAGGTTAATTTTAAACTATGTTGAAACTTTTGTTTTTGCACGTAAGCCGTAGCAAGGGGAGCGGGGCGAGTTTTGAAATCGCTGTGCTTCTCGCTTTTAAAGTAAACAGCATTGCATATTATTCTTGGCAAAATTTGAGGTGGTGTTCTGGTAAACGTTAGATTACTTCACTTCACTTCATTACTTTGTTCAGGGCCAAAAATGAAAAGCAGCTAAGTGACTTGCAACCACAAGAAGTGCCTTTTCCACTTGCTAGGAAACACGATTTTTTAATGTATATCGTTTTGTAGAGATAGGATATTGATCTCATAATTTTTCTGCTCATATGGACCTTGTCTATATTACAAAACAACTCAATACCTCACGTACTAGGGACGTGGATTACCCGCTTTAATTGGGAAGGGGTTTCCAACAAAATTTTCAAATTGCCCGATTCTTATGTTACGACTTTAATAAATGCTTATATTCCAAACCAGAAGTTTCAATCGTACCTTACCAAACAGTGTATATTTCGCAAACATATCCATGATACATATACCAAGCCATAACGCGCAGATGTATGTACGCCTAAGAGTATCTATTTTTACCTGAATACTTCAATGGATACATAGTTTTGAGGAGAAAGGATTTCTAACAATAACTAAAACGTAAAAGCTGGTATTTGGCGAGTACTTTCGAAAATTATAGAAGTTATCCACTCTAGGATTTCGTCGGAAGTAAACTGGTGTTTTGTTCAATATTTGAGAAGTCGAGTCTTGCAGTGGAGTGAAAAAGCATGTTTTTTTTCGGTTATCAATAGTTATTTTTTTGAGGTCTGATGTGAAAGTTTCGATGTATCCTGCAACGCTCATCATCTTCAATGTCGTTTGGTATCCATTCTGCTGGCGTAATTAATTTCCAGCATGTTGAGTTGTTCGGCTTTCTTGCTTATCTTGAAGTACTATCATAGTATTTTCTGGGGCTCGTACTCAGGTTGGCCTGTTTTAGTATTATTCAAGCCTTTGGATTTCTTCGTCGTCCTTCTGCGACTTTGTGCTTATATTATTGTTCGGGTTTCAGGGTCTTTCACTGAATTATCCAAGTCTTTTTGCCTTTCCCAAGGCGATAATAGTACCCCAGAATTAGTTTCTTTTTACAACTTTTATACCTTTTACGTACTGCTTCACGTACATTGTCAGCGTTCATTTAATATTTTCATCTATCAAAAATATGTTTTGGTTATAAACATTTTCCAACAGGACATATTTAGCCCGAAAAAAAAAAAAATTAGCCCGAAAACTTGAAGAGTAAACGGCTTTAGCAACAAGTTGCCTAGCGACTGAATACGTCCGAACACCCTTAACACACTGTGATTCTATGCTGGGTGCCGTTTGAGCGTGTGAGCTAATCAATGACGTAACCTTTCGTGAAGTTTTAAATATTACCGCTAAAAACTGGAAACAAGAGAGCAGGCCACCGCTAGAATTTTTGCTCAAATAAAAAATGTTTTGCTCCCTTGTATAAATAATGTCGGAAGGATTCTCCTCCCTCACAATAGGTGGTGTGCAACCAATCCCTCGAGATTCAAAGGACAAAGATATTTTCGCCATGTTGGATGAAATTATAATTGCAGATAAAGAAAAACCTTTGTTGAGTTCATCTAACATGGCGGCCATGACGTAACGTGCACACCACCTATTATCGGGCGTTTGTTGTTTTGGTATTTTAGAACTACGAAGTGTCGAAACCGTAGATTAGGGTCCCATGTAAGCAATCGGTTTCAGTGATCATGATTAGTTGTCTCCAAGACCTACAAAACCTGGTTAACGACCTCAAACTGCTCCAGTTAAGGTGACCGTTTTGCTAATTTTTAGTCCATTGTTGTGTATTCCAATGAACTGGAAATCCTTTGTCTTTATGCAAAAAACTTCCAAAACGAACTGTATTAGGAGAGATGTAAAAGTGGTCAATAGGCTCATCATAGAGACATCATATACTCTCGAACAGCTCTGGAAATAAGGATATTGATGGAGTTCTTTTTTGCGTTGTGTCACCATTCGGAAAGCAAGAATTTGCAGACAAAAATAAAACGAGATAAATATCCTTCTTTTTTAACCGAACTAGGTTGGATAATACGTCCATACTCCAACCTCTGTTCATAAAAACCTGTGCATAACGTCAACAAAAGACGTCCCCTTTACTGTCGTAGATCTCATACGCACCTAGAAACGAGAATACTCCTGCAGACAACAAGAAGAAATGCCAACGAATATATATTCAATTGAAAACTAACATAAAGTAATCAGATCTAGTTACCAGATTGGCAAATGCCTTGTTGTATTTAGTAGCCATAGTGATAAACACGGAGCGTTATAAAATTTAAGTACTTTGTTGTTTACACGAGGATTTGAATCTAACTTACCGTTGTCGAAGGTCTTTAATTGTTTTAATTGGAAAGGTATATTGCTTAAAAACGAATGCAGTATGCCCACTAGCTCCTACACTTTTCAAAGCTGTGAGAAAATAAGAATAAGCAGTTATGCGTGATGACGTCAAGCTTTTGAGATCACAAAAACTCATGGCAGTGATTGGCTTAGAGTATTTACTCTTAACCTCAAAACCTAAGTTCATGGTGAAAACAAAGACCTGATGTTATCGTACATAAAGCAATTGCTTCATCGGTCGATTTTTACCGTGGTGTAATATCATGCTATATGGTGTTGATGTATGTATTGCATTTAAACATTGGCATAAATTTATTGAAAAATAGTCTCATATATTCTGTGGATGGTAAATGAAAAGTGCTACTGTGAGCAAGAATCGTTAATATAGACCACTTGTACTCGTACGCGAAACAACCTATCAGAAGGACAACTTCAATGTTACGGCGTTCAGCAGACCGAATAATGTATGGAAATTGTTTTGTTTATAAGTTTTCCCTTTAAGCTAGTGGTTTATTGGTATTGTATAAACCAGTTTGGAGTTTCAAATGCAAATGAGACTCGAGCTAACATCCAGTTCATTGAACCATAACGAGGAACATATAACACGGGCTGAAGCCAGATTTTTAGCTTGTCAAGACGTCGAGTTAGGCACGTAAATTTTAATAAACGAGTTGAATCGCCGTCAAGGACAAGCATTAAGCGAACGTTACGCTAGATGTAAAAAAAGTCTTTAAAAATCAAAGCATTTTGTGCATTCCAGTCTAAGCCGCAAGTTTTCACTCGGCACAGTTTTATCCAAACTCAAATCTCACGAGCAGTCAAAACTCCGCTATAGACTATTAAGGCCGTTTTCCACTTCGACCGTACCGTACCGACACCTAGCGTATCCTTTGTCTAGTGAGCTCTTGGGAAAAACTGATGATTTTAAGACAAAGGAATACGCTACGTTTCGGTACGGTACGGTTATAGTGGAAAAGGGTGTTTAGTCTGTCCTTATCAAATTGATGAATAATTAATGAGAGCAGCAAGCAATCAAAACGGAGCATTCAAGTCACATGTATACCTTTGTAAATCTCAATAAAGATCAACAGTTGGACATGAGTGATCTTTATCAAAGTTAAGAATACTAATTAGCCTTATTAGTATTCTCTATCAAAGTTAAGAATACTAATAAGCTTCATTATTTGTTCATTTGATAAGTAAGTTAAAATATTCGCGTCCGATCTTTATGGGATTTACAATGGCTCGTGCTTCGCACTCGTCATTGTAAATGCCCGTAAAGATCGGCCGCTCATATTTTAACTATTACTTGTTAATGCATTTTAATTACCTCGTGCATACCTTACGTTCAGGACCGCGCTTTGGAAGTGACTGCCCTGGGACAAGGTCTAAAGTTTGAGACCGACGAACCTCATTTCATTACGCTTGGTGGTGGAAGATTGAGTGTTGGAGTGACAATGTGTCCTGTTAAAGAAGGTAAGAGATAGAACAGCTATATTCACAACGTTTTGTAGGTTCTCCGTGTTACTAGATGGCGACATGTTGACTTAGATCGGTGTAATCAACATCCTGCTTAAATCGCTGAGCAGTTCTCGCCAAATCATTAATAATAATAATAATAATAATATGGCCTTCTCGTAATGTAGTTAGCTCTGTAATGCGTGTTCAGAGTAAACGTTTTATGTACTGAATCTTGCGAACGACATACACAGCCTGAACATACATTACAAATTATATCTTTCCATAGGTCATGCCTGGAGGATCGAATATGCATGCATGGTTGTGGATCTTGATTTAACTAAGTACCTGGACATAAACAACAATTAAATTTCGAACGCTTATAAAACAGCGGCCAACTGTTTGACGTCCAGAACGTGTAAGCTTAGTCTATGTAGAAAATGTCACTGCACAGCTGCCAAAACAACTTCGAGTTAGTTTTCAGAATTTAATTCACGTGTTAGCTATACATTGCGTAATCTGGTTTACGTTTTATGTGGTTTTTTAACAGGAAAGACGGTCATTGGTTTACCAACCGGTGACTCTAAACCAGACATCGCATTAAGTGGAAAGGGCATAGAAAGGTGAGGGACTTGTCACTGACTGTTTTTATTTCTTTAAGAATATAGACCAGTCGCAAAAATACCACAATGCATCAGTATACACGCCGACGCCTTTCTTACAAATTCTATTAAAAAAGCACAAAAGCTCAGCACAATGGGTGAACATGAATTGAATTCAAAATAAGGAAGTTTAGGATATATATATATCTACATATCTACATATCTACATATCTACATATCTATATATCTATATATCTATATATATATATATATGCGCGTATACTGATGCATTGTGGCATTTATGCAATTGGTCTGTTACCGTACTTAAAGGACATCTTATCTCACTTTATTCGTTGGCAAAGGACGCCGCATATATATATATCTATTTCATCTTCAAACTGAAGTTTTTTGAAGTGAGTCCCGAAGACGAACGTTCCCCTTTGATTTTGCGGCTGTCGTCACTTTTTGTTTATACTAACGCCTGATCATACGTACGATAAATGAACGAAAAGACAAACAAAGACCACTGCAAGTGATCAAGAAATAAATTAAGCATGCAAGTTAAAGAAAGAGGCTCTTTTGTTCAATTTATTTTCTTCTTCTTGTTTTGATCTCGAATCATGTCTTCATTTATGTTTGAGATGCTTGACTCCTATCCCATATTTCTTGTTGCTGGTTTCTTTAAGCTAGATAGGGGAAAAAACCCATTTTGCTCCCAAACTGTTGAAGGTGCTTCTGATAGAGCCACAAGGGTTTATAAATAATCGAATGCCTGGTCAAGCAGCCAAAGGTTGCGACAGCCTAAGTTAGCCAAGCGGAATTTTAACCAAATTTAGCAAATGTCAGAACAAAACCAAATTTTGATCGGACATAATGTCCGTCCAAATAAAACATAGAATATGTGAAGTAAAGAAAAGAAGAAAAGAAAAGAAGAAAAGAAAAGAAGAAATGAAAAGAAGAAATGAAAAATATAAAATATAACATATAAGAAGAAACAATTCTGCTTCATGATGTTGAATAAGAAACAACTCCTATTACGTTTCGAAATTCCATCGACTGGATCTGGCATGTTTAATTTGTAAACAATCTATACGTTGAACGAGATTACCACAATGGAAAACCCTTTTATATCACTGTATAAACAAAAGGAATGATGAAACTACCAAGAATTGCTTCTATATTCAGAATGTACTAAGGGTTGGTTCGATTATCAAACAAGGGGAAAACATTAGTTACTGTGTGGCTCATCTAACCTACCCTTAGTTACGTGACAGCAACAGGTCGTTATGTATGATTGTACTTTCCCAGCGGATTCAGTAGGACATAATTATTGAACATTTAGCTTTGAATTTTGTATTATTCTGTTAATGCTGGATTAATTGAAATGAAATGTCATTTTCGTGGTTTTGAGGACAACTTTGAAAGCATTATGATAGTTCCAATAACCAATACAAAGAACTGAAAACACAGCATTGCAAGGAACAAGAGACAGGTTTTGCTTGCTGGAAACGTCAACTGCTTCGTCAGCCAAGTCGTCAAATTAACTTCGGCGACTACCTTGGACAAAATATAAATTCCCACACTCTCGATATTATTTTGAATTGTTTTTGAGATGTTCTTTTAGCTTTTCGTCGCGGCTGTCAATTCAAATTAATGCGAGAAGAGCTTGAAAATTCCTGCATGGCAGTGACGAATGTTCTTGAAACTTGATACAAGTTCCTGAGGTCCAAAACATTTGCGATGATCTGAACAACTTATCGAGGTTGGCACCATTCTAACGAAACTCCATCCCGAAGCAAAGATAGGTAAACAATAAGCGCCGTCTAAGTATTTAAAATAAACGAGCCAAGGCAATTGCACCAGCCAGTCTTGTTTATACTTTCGATGTTGGCCACCACTTCCTAGTGTCGATACGAAATTATAAAGCGATCAGATTTCCAGACGTTCTAAATTAACTTCAACTTTTCCGCGATTGTAGACTATCCCAGTATCGTAAGGTGAGCATTCTTCCTTACGGTAAACCGGGTTTCCACGAGCATGAAACGAAGCCATCACTTCTGAATATTTATAAGAACTGAGTGGTATTTAGAAGAACGTCTCGGGAACGATAATTCTAGCAAAAATCTAAACGTAAAAATGAATTTCCAGTTTCGACGCATGTTACAAATACAGCCACGTTTTGTAGCTTTTCATAAAGCACTACTAATTTTACAGCAAAACTCACAGAAAGTTGATTCGAAGGGTCGATAACATAATTTTCTCAAAGCGCGGTTTCGTCCGGTAAGTAATTTAGAAAAAATACGCTTATTTCAGTAAGAATATTGATGATAAAGTTACTGGAGTCTCCTGAACTGATCTGTTACATGAGCAAGTCGTCAAATAAAATCAATACTGTGAGAATTAAGGAAAAAATCTGTGATAGAGTTTCAATGTTTCCTTGCTTATTGATATTGACTACCTCCTCATAGGTACAATAGATATAAAATGCTTTTGGTCAGCACCTGCTGCTTGTCTGATATTACGGCCAGGTCATGCTTGTCGTTATTTCGTTTTTAGGGAACATTGTATAGTGGAATATGATGGCGAGACTGTCATGTTTTTCCCAAATGCACCGCTTTGTTCAATTGACGGTGTTCTGGTTACGGAACCTACAAAATTGCCTCAAGGTATTTATTTTTACTTATTAAAATATTTTGAGAGCGATGATCCTCCAACCAAAGGTGCTTTTCAAGGAGATACTCTATAATAACTGTATAATATAATAATTAAGATATATGCTGTGATTACTAAAATGTATACATTATGTATATAAATAAGTATAAGTTAAGAAATAAAGAAAAAGTAAAAAAGAAATAAAAATAAAAAATTAATTAATTAATTAATGAAAGGAAACAGAAAAATATAAAAAATGTTCATATGATAATCTATTTAAGTAACAATGTATTAACGGCTTAGTAGCTTTAACTTCAACCGTCTCTTAAAAGTAGCAAGTGATTTGATATCCCTGGTTTCTTTTATAAGGCTATTGAAATTTACAGCAGTTTGATAGCTGAAACGCAACTTTTCACGTTTAGTAACTAGGTTTAGGTAAACTTATTCTCCTGGGATTCCTTAGACCATATGGGACAAATTCCTCACGACTTTGATGTAAGTCAATGGATGGAATCATGTTCTGACAACATTTGAAGACCTGTCAACGGTGAAAAACCTTCCCTGCTGAAGAAGTAGCAATCCCAGGCTGCAACATTTATTGTTGGCTCAACTTTTGAATTTTTGTTTTCTGAAAGCTTTCTTGAAATCGCTCTAGCTTCTCGATCAATAAACTGTTTCTTTGATCGCCTAAGTAATATACCCATAGTCGAATATTGGTGAAACATAAGATTTATACATCGTAGTTAACGCCTTTACATTTAAAAATCTCGAAATGCGACGTGATAAGGAAAGCTTATACCAAGGCCTTTCAAACATACCATGCCAATGAGGAATCTAGCATAACCTCTCATCTAAGGCCCCACACAAATATTTAAATTATTCACTGTCTTCAATTTTCCTTGTAGCGTTATCAAAACATATTGAAATTCTAGTAATCTTTAACTATTTCCGATCAACAACAACATTGTTTTCTTGCTATTCAAGCACAACTTGTTGTTGAGCCAGTCGGCCACTCTGTTGACATCATTTTGGAGATCTAAAAATTTAGGTTATGAGGGTTTCTAGCTTTGAAATAGGCTGTTATATCACCCAGATTAAAATTTTTGACCTACCCAAATTTGTGGTAAGTCATTATTGTTCATTGTAAACAAAAATGAACCAAGTATTGATCCTTGAGGCACACCTAGCGCCGCTGTCTTGTTTCAGGTTGCTTACCATTAATATCTACATATTGTTTCTTTTCGCTTAAGTAAGACTGGAACCACCTTAAATTCAACTGGTGAACACCAAAAATCTTAGATTTCTATGGCATGAAAGAGTGATTTATAGTGTTAAACGTCTTTGAAAGACCGATAAACATCATTCCAATTAATCTGTCGTTATCTATATATCATGAAGAGCACTGACGTTTATCTTCATGAGAATTGTGATGTTGGAATAACCTAGACGAAAACCATACTGATTTATGGATAGTAAATTGTTAGCCATCAGATGGTCACGTAACTGATTATGAACTACTTTTTCAAGCACTTTGCTTATGATCGGCAAAAGTGATACTGCTCGAAAATTCTCAACATCGTTGAGCGAAATGCTCAACCTCGTTGAAGTAAGCAATGTAAATGATACATCCTTGATGGATAATCCTCTCTTTTGCCCTCGCTCCATGTTTAATAGCTAAACGATGCATGGAGTGCAATTCGCTCCACTCCAATAAGTCGTTCATTTAATTCACGAGTTAAAATCGCAGAATGAAGTGATAGAAATTGAAAAGGATAAAAATTATTTTTTCCTTTTTCATCCACATTTTATGCATCTGGGTCGGTTGTTCAATATCTGGATAGCTCAGTTATCGAAGTTAAGTCCTAATAAGTGAACAGTGCTATCAATAACCATAAAACGACTGGAACTTAAATTTCATGCACTATATAAGGGGATAGTCACTCAATAATTCTATTTAGTGGAGGGAATTTAAGTTTGGTTTGTTCAGTGCATGGACAGCGCTGTTCACTTGGCAGGGCTTATCTGATGGATATGCTATTTATGCTCTGGACAACTGACCCCTGATCGTCTGACTTTGATGTGTGTGCATCCGCTAGATAATGGTACACAATTAGTCGCAGGCAAGCAAAATATTCACAAACGTTACACTTCAAAACGTTGACAGTTTCCTTTCGCATGTAAACAAAACTGCCTATAACGTCTGTAAATTGTCTGCTCACGTATGTACTCCTGTCTTGTGTTGTTTTAGGATGCATGGTATGTCTTGGAAAATCTAACTACTTTCGGTTCAATCATCCCAAAGAGGCCAAGAGAATTCGTGAACAAAATCCTGGAAACAGGTTTTCCGTGATGCCTGATAAACATTATCCAGGTAGAAAGTACAGTAGAATTCCTAGTGCTTTTGATAGGAAAAAATTTTTTTTTAAAAAATCATAATAAATCTTAGTTTGGTAGTATCGCATCTCGTTCAAGAGATATTCAGGTTTTGGGGACATGTAAATAAGGTCTAGTCCACATAGACTGACGCAAAATTGAGAAAGTGACAAGTATTTATAAGTGACTGATGAAGAATATTAAAAATTTGCATTCGTATGCATGATTATGAAGAAAAGACACACCTCTGAACGTTGTGGGATACGTTGGCCCGTTAGCTTCTATCTAGGAAAGTGTATTTGTTTACTTCTGTTTCATCAAGGAGCGTTTATTGCTGAGTATTCACACAAAAATTCATCCATACGTATTTACCGTATTTTAAACGATGAAATCATCGTATTTCTTAGAAAAGAAATATAAACTGGAATCTTTTAATTAAGATAAAGAGGGTCTGACATCAAGTTGTAATAATTGTAACAACATAATGTGCACAAAAGAGAGTATTTTCTTCACCTTCATATTTATTTAGAATTTCAGTACTTCATTCCAGTTATTTTTCTGAGATATTTCTTTTCTGGATCTTATGTCATAAGTCTTAATTATTTCGTGAATGTCGTATTGCTGACGACGTTAGGCATCTAATCTGTGTAGTTAAAAAATCTGAATATCTCAGAAACAAATCATTCTTATTCACTTCATGGATACTTGACATGAGGCCATAATTCAAAAAACGATTATCTGCGCACAATAATGCTATAAGTTTACGTTAAATATACTGTACAGCAGAAAGCAGACGTTTTTTTTTAATTGTCCTTATGTTATGTAGTGATGTTAAAATTAAGGTCCAAAGTTACGGGTATTATAGTATAGCGGTGTTATTTGATGATTAGAACTCTACACTCCGTTGGTAAAATTAAAAACAGATCTACTTAGGACCAGCTATCGCTCATCATGGAATCTTTTTCACCTGGTCCTGATCATGAGGAAAGTCTTGCCAGAGAGCCTGCAAGCTTCAGAGCTTTCTGGCGGCCGTATATATCGATCGAAAAATTCGGCATTTAGTGACTGAAGCCGATGAAATTATGGTAATTGTTCTTTACATAACTTCGTATTTGCTTGCCGAGAATCAAGAGAATGTCGGCAAAGGTATACAAATACAAATTAAGAAAAGGATGTAAAGTTATATGAGATCCTAAACTAAATTCATGTATGGCATTTGCAGCGGACTAATAATGCGAAACACTTTATAATTCAAAGAATCAGTAGCAATGATGAAAACGTTTGAAATTAAATCTTTGGTATCTTAAGTGTAATCAGGATGCCCCAGTGGAGTTCAGTGGCGATGATTTGAGTGGTTTCGGCGTTACCGGCAAACCTTAATCTGTAATGTAGTTTTTCATGCTGACTAATGATTGCTACGTTGCTGTTGTTTTTGTTTTTTCTTGTCATTGCTATTGTTGCCGTTGATATCGCCGTGGTTGCTGTGGTTTTTGTTATGTAGCTACTGTTGCTGTCGTTCCTACACTGTTGCTTTCAAGGAATTCGCGGATACATTAACTCCTTTGAGAAGTATAAAGACATATTGACTGTATTTGGAGTTACTGGTTATAAGAATAAATATAACTCCTATTCAACTGTCAATTTTATTATTTCACTTCCGTATTTTGGGTTTCACTTCCGTGTTTACTCCGTGTTTACTCCGTGTTTGGGGTTATTGGCTAAAGACACTCTGGTAAACAACGAAAGATGAATTATAAAAACGAGGGACAGTACATGGCTTAGTTTTCAATTGGTTAAATAATGTTTTACGTATGATGTAGATACTACTCTCATGTTCAAGCATGTTCAGTTTCCTACATTTTAGTATTTCGGAATGTAACGTTGCAACTACTTATCGGAGAAAGTCCAGTCTTACATCAGACGGAACCGTTTCGGCCTTTTGGGCCTCATATATATATATATGTGTGTGTGTGTGTGTGTGTGTGTGTGTATATGATGTAAGTAAATACAGTATTTCCTAAAAATATGATCGTTACTACTCGGAGTTTCATGCACGAGGCAATCGTCAGGTAACTGAAATATAATCCTCTTAACTCTTCATTTATCACGATAACTTGGTGGGTGGAAGGATTTTTCTTCCGCTTGATGTCTTTTTCCGGTTGATGGATTCTGTGCAGCATTGGATTTGGTGGCGGCATTTCTAAAATAGTTCTGATCTTTTGTTCAATAAGGTTTATTTGTCGGTTTTCATAATCTGTAGTTTTTCGTCTAGGCAGAGATTGCATCTTCTTGCTCCGTTGTGTTAAGCAGCAGCGCGCTTCAAAATTGACCATTTTATTTCAAAATCTTTCTTTTTTTCTTTTGATGTCCAGATGAATTTTGAAAGCTGGGTTTCATTCTGGTGTTTTTTTTTCGTTCTTTTTTCAGCAATTATATCTGCAGTCGTTTTCTTTGGGAGCTGGGTTTGTTTTCTGTTTAAGGATTCGGTGGTTATGTCTGTTGATAAGAGATTTTATGTTGTCCATACAGCTGTAG
>JBAHVQ010192655.1:0-14408 GCA_036872915.1 Nanipora kamurai | reverse complement strand
TCAGAGCCTGCGTTGTTGTTTATTTAAGGAGTCAGCGATGTAGACCATTAGCATTTCCTCTCATATTCGTCAGCATTTGCGATAACGCAAGCCTCCAGTCAAAAAGCATAGGATCAAGCGGTCCAGTTGTATATATGTCAATGGTAGCATCAGGTTAGCTAGGGTAGGCTAAGTTTTAAAATTGTAGCTGTGAGAAAATCTAGCATGTATCAGGGTGAGAGGTTTAAGGGCTGTTGAGTCGCCACTTGCCAGCGCAAATGTCTAAACAAATGAGAGCAATTTTGTTCACTTTGACAAGGCAGCTTCGGAAACCCGCCCTTCCTGCGGTATTGTTGAAGTAGTGTGGTCAGGTGACCAGCTACAACCAGGGTCTCTCTCTCGACCACACGGAAGGAGAAGGGAGAGAGTCTGGGACAGAGGTTGCTACGAGATTATTATTTTAAGTAAAGACCTGGCTGCTTTGTAAATGAGGTTAAATTACCACAAAATTAAAAACCGACTGATAATAAAAGAACGTGGTATGATAAGTATATAACAATACAGAATACCTTTACAACACATAATTTACCATAAACATAATTTAACTCAATGATATATATTTAGCTTTTAATTTAACTACACTAATACATTCGGTACTTATGCCAAGACCTGTACGGCGGTTCTGATTATTACATTTTATACCCTTTAACAAATAAATAATTACCCTGAAATATCTTTAAACCATAACTAGTTTTAACAGATATTTTCATAGAAAGAGGCATTGAAAGATTTCAATTTAGATAAAGAGATTCAAATAATTATTAAAATACTTCAATTCATGGAAATCTTAAATTTCACATAAGATCCGAGTAGAAATCCAAAAATTCTTTTACAATATTATCAAAATCATTGAAAAATATTCATACCTTAAGTGTTAAAAATAGGTAAGTCTACGAAATATTTTATCAAAAACTTACAAATTTGCTTAGCAAAACGTACAACCGCCAGAGGAGCGTGAAACCATGTATGACTATTCAACTGGCTGCGCTGGGAAATTGGTCACATACTAATTTTTCATGCATTAAAAAATGCACTAAAAAATCTATGCGTTGTACCTATCTCATTCACTCTAGCGAAACCTCAATTATACAAAAAATGAGCAAATAGACTTCATTTTATATAAGAGGAAACTCAATCTACAAAGCGTAGAGTGTAGGTGTTTTGCAAGCTTGGATATAAACAACAAAAGGCTCGTTCATCAAGCTTTGTGAAAAATTGTGACTTCATTTTGCCGTCGTCTGTTTAGTTATAGATGCACAGATGATTTCACAACGTGTTGAGAACCAATAATGGCCCACAAGACGACAGTAATACATGAAGTTGTGCCGAAATCACCAGTTTATACATCACAAATTATTCTGAGCTCGTTCACGCTGGAAATTCTGGAACAGAAAATATTAGGTAAAAAGAAACGTAAGAGACCAAACTGCATCTTCGAGTAGAAATTTCAAAAAAAAGATAAAGAAGGAAACTATTTGGTGAACGTTGTGCATGTGGAGTTAATTGGCTCACGGAATTTTCAAGCATCTTGCCTCTTGCAGCTGATTTTGACGTGACAAGGGTACGAGTTTAACTCTTTCTCGTCCGAGGACTTTCCCCTGGACGAGTAAAATCGTCTGGCGTTAGCCAGAGTCAAATACTAAACTCTCCATACGCCACTGAGGACCTGTACGGACAGGGAGGAGTTAAATCTATAAGCACCGGTTTTCGCGTCAAAAACTGAGATAAGCACAGACCAAGATAGAGGTCAAGTAAATGTGATTCTTTTTTTTTCAGGAGAAATGACAGCACATTTGAAAGTTTTGGGTTTGGACAATGATTGCGGCAGGGTTGTGAGAATTCGAGCTATCCAGGACAAAACTGGTCGAACGAAGATACTTGCTAGGAACATGACAGTCACGTTAAAAAACGACGACAAAAATATTATTCTGTGGTCAAAATTTTCCCGAGTGTGCCTCCGCGGATTATCGACGTTAGAAGTTGTTTTAAGGGATCATACGTCAAAAAGAAAATTCAAACATTTTGGACCTGTTGGAGAAAAACGTAAGCTGGCATTCGTTACCAGAATCAATAAGTGCCTTTTATCAATGTTATCACCAAAAGTTACCTCTGTTAATAACTGTTGTATTGTTGCCTCTTTGGCGTCGTTGTCCAGTTCCAGCTCCACAATACGCCTGTGGAGGCTGATATTGTCATCGACAATGCTGTCATTACGTTCTTTGATAGTACGTAACTGCGGAATAATTAAAGCAAGACATGTTTTTCGTTTCATAAATGTACGCTTCAGTATTTGTGCTTCAGTATATACTCAGTTAACGAATACACAGACCCAACCAAGGCCAGTTTGCAACAGGCCTCGAAGTACATGAGTAAAAAAGTCCTAATAAGGTCCTAAAAGTCTTAAAAAATATCTTAAAAGACCACATATGTTGGTTCAGTCGTCTGTCAACGTTTACCAACCAATGTCATTCTATACCAAAAATGTTGGGTCGTTTTCTCCAACGTTTGACAGTACATTCAATATTCAATACTTTGGCCAGGGCTCAACAAAGACTCAAGACCTGGCTAACAAGGACCAAGAACATGCATACAGTGCTTTTTACATTCCGATGTGTTTTACGTTGAATGCACCATGCAACGAAATGTCAAATTTGGTAGGTCATTTTCTTCCGTTGAATTCTCTACTGCCCAAAATATCATCATTAACTCCAGTGTTTTCTCTCGCAAGAATACTTTTCTCAGCGCTTATTGAAAAGGCTGTAATTTTTCCTACTGACAATAAAACTTCTTCAAAGTGTTATCGTCTTTCTTTACCGTTTCTAAAAACCATTACCAGTCGACAATTTGAGGAAATACAGTAAGAAACATACTACGAACAGCATCTCGCGAACCCAAAATTCGAGTTATAAAACAAGACGAAACTTATCACGGTAATACCGGTATTTTCGACTTTATTTCAAAAGTTATCTCAAAGTCAGGTTTAACAATGTCGAAATATTACCGTGATAAGTTTCGTCTTGTTAAAAAGGTATACACTTATCCTGATGATGGTTGTATAGTCGAAATCGTTTGATTTTTACCAACGATATATTTTCAACCTATTCCTGTGTATACCTTTTTAACAAGTTTTTAACAGCGATACATATGAACAAGTTTCGTCTTGTTTTATAGCTGGAATATTTGATTTGCAAGATGCTGTTCTCTGGCGTATGTTTCTTACTGTATTACCATTTCTAGTTCTCCCAAAATTCAACACCTGTTTCTACAACTCGATATATACACAGTATTTTTTTAAAACATTTTTTCCTGCACGATCACGTTTTCTTGACAATTTCCCTATATTTCATAAATAATAGTATATATTATATAGAATATAACAGTATATTCAAAAATAAATTCCCTATATAATAACCCTAAGGGTTATTTTATTAAGAAAAATTCTTATTCAAACACTTTCTGTGTTCCAATCGAGGTAGGGAAACAATTGTGCATGTTTGAGACAATTCTATCCAGAAAAAATTAATTCTTCATTTTCAGTATCTCGATTCCCTATCAACATGCACTAAATTATAGTTCTTAAACTCCTGACAAAAGCTATGCGGTACCCCAGTAGCCACTCTGGTTCCTGCACGAAGTGTCGTTTCTCGTTTTGCGGTGGAAAGTTAAGTTTAATCCGGGCCTATTTTCATCAAGTTGAATAAACTGAGGATGCAATTGATAATGTGACCAAAAAATTGTTACTTTACAAAATCGTGAGTGCCCTTGACGTGCATATCCCATGGGGTTTATTTTACAGTGTGTTATTACAAGATTTTCGCAATTCGAAACATTTTAGTGTTCAACATTTCTATCGGTGCGGCAAATGTAACTCACACAATCTCCAGAAGATTGCCAGACTTCTTATCCGCGAAGTAAAATATTGGAAAAACCAAATCTTGTAGCATACCAATTTAACTTTGCATCAACACGTTTTAAGTGGTACATTGTGTTTAGTTAAACTTCGATCTCTTGGGTCCCCTTATTAGAAAAAGGGTCCCCAAAACATTACAGGCGAAAAAAAAAATCACTATTGTAAATGTGAAAACGCTTCTCGTGATAAAGAGAAACGGCAAGCATCTGTGACAACCTTTGCAGTTCGCCGGAAAAAAAAACTTAGAGCTCAATCTCGACTATATTTCAGAATCATCCCCAGGGTAATACAAAACGATAATTTCGTAATTTTCCAACACTACTGAAGTCAACTGAAAAAATTGACTCGAGCAGGATTCGCATCATCGCATCTAAAATATAGTTTCAATCTCGATCATTTCAGTGAAAATTGAAAACTGCTTAAAAGATGTGCATATTGTGTATGGTAAAATTGGCCCTAGCATGAACGCAAACTCAACCGAAAATACTTTAATTTGAGATAGTTTGGTCGCAGCAACAATCGTTTCCACAGTTGTTCTCATCGTATTTAAGCCGCGGGTTATTTTCCACTTACAATTGGTCCTTACAGCTGTGGTTTTAGTAGTTGGCAACAACAGTTACCTCAGACGACATGCAAACGTTCGTCAAGCTCGTGTTATCAACAAAACGATTTATGAACCCCAGACGGGAATGGAACCCGCAACCTTCTAATGACCCATTATCAGAAGGCTGGTGGTTCTGAGCCCCTGTCTGGGGCTCAGAACCAGCAGCTCCGTAAACACGAGCTCGACAAACATCCTCGTGTCGTCTGTGATTTACCACTCCAGTACACACGGAAGGACTGGGTTCTGCGTAACAAGCGTGATTGGTCGATGACCGCATGCGTAACGTTTCATCCAATGAAATATCAAGCAGGTTACCCAGAACCCATTGTTTCCACGGTTTGTGGAGTGGTCAATAACACCAAGCTCCCACATGTACACATTTTGTGCTGTCAATATTCAACAATTACCTCGTTTTGAAGCTGTTGAATTTTTTCGCCAGACGCCTCTCTTTCTTCGCGTAAAGTCTGTACAAGTGAAAGGAGTCTGGACTTCCACTCTTTTTGGCTTTGATTTTCGTTTCTGCACATCTGTAACTGTCAGAAAAACAAACAACCATTCTCAGCAGACCAACAACCAACCAACAGGTTTTGAAAGTCAAGTTTAATGAACCTTTAATTCCAGAACCGTAATTAGCGGGGTACGAGCGGGTGTTTGGAAATGCCAGACATCGGGCAATTTGTCTGACGAAACACTATTTCTGGGTCCTTGTCCATCATGAAATTCGTTCTAACGATGTATTAGAAAAATGAAATTGGAAACCCCTAAATGAACGTAGAGAGGAATGGCTTGTCGCGCTAGTTCATAAGGTAATGATGGGAAAGACGCCTTCCTACACTGAAAATGAATTTCATCTATGTAACAACTCCAGATATAATCCCCAAAGTAATTTTTCTGTGTTAAAGTTAAAAAACCAAAAACAAATGCATTAACGAGATGTTTTCCTTATCGTGGACCTGAGTTTTGGAATAAATTACCTTCTAATTTTAGAAATGTAAAATTTTAAAACTTTTGTACTTTTATACTTCTAGGTAGTGATGACACATTAGTGTTAATGTTTAAATTCTTATCCCTAAATTTTAACTTGTACATACACACTGTATAGGCTTTAATTTTTAACTTTTGCTGATTTTAGATGGCCCCTATGAAGAGCACTTCTCACAAGTTGGACAGTTTACCATCTTAAAATAAGCTTAAATAATAATATTAACAACAACAACAACAACAATAATAATAATAATAATAATAATAATTATTATTATTATTATTATTATTATTACAAGCTGCAGCAACAATATTGAAAATAAAATATACATGCGCATAAATAGTTAGGAAGATGCGCAAAACTGAATGTCTTGCATAAAAAAAAGTCTGAGAATCAAATTGTGGTTATCTAACTCATTTTTGAATTAAATTAAATTGAACAGGGAATTAAGAGCCATTTTTGAAAGTCACTATTGCCACAGCAATGCCCTGAACTGCTTATTTCACCATAGTTTTGAATTCCGAGATTGTTTGGTTTTTTTCGTTTATGATACTCAGTTTTATTTTCCTTCTGAAGTATTTATACGCATTTTTGTTCTTTAGATTTTCCTTTTCTAAAGAAATTCCATCAAGCCACCTTACCCGCATCACCCATGCTTTTAGGAGGTTTATAGTTAAATTAGCATGAAAAGAAAACATGATAAGCTATTGACTTCGTGCCAGTGCTTTCATTCATGCTCTTGCCTGAGCTCCGGCAACCATTTTGCTACCAACTGCCTATGTCACCTGGTATATTTGTAGCTTTGACAACTCCTTAACTAATTCAAGCAAGTGGCTTATGTAGAAGAATGAACTTGGCTGGACTCCAAGAGAGTGAATGAACTCAAGTGACGAACCATACTGGTCAAGTAGAGGAAACTCTACTTGTCCAGTCAACACGCGACCTTCAGTTTACTAGTCTGACGCTTTACCAACTGAGCTATAGGTAAAGTTGAGAGCTGGTCGTGATTTATTATTCTCTACCCAAGTTCATTCTTCTACATAAGCTATTTAAAATCAGATACGACTTAAATGTCCCGATATTGATGAAACTAGTACCCTATATGCTTCGAAATATCAAGAACCCAAGTAACATCATTTCATGACCACCTCCCAACTTGACCTGTAGCTCAGTTGGTAGAGTGTTGGACTAGTAAACTGAAAGTCACGGGTTTGAATCCCGGCAGGGTCAAGTAGAGTTTTCTCTACTTGTCCGGTGTGGTTCATCACTTGGAGCGACAGCCAACATTATTACAATTCAAGCACATTTATAGGCAGGTATTTTCTGGGATGGTTGTCGATTCACAATCTTACTGAAAGCCCTGCTCACCCAAGTGGCTGTGAAAGCAGTAACACAGTTCAACTGAAACTATTTGGGTGGTAGATCCTCTTCATTACACCTTGGCTTAACTCCTTCCTGTCCATATAGGTCCTCGGTGACCTATGGAGACTTTAGTAGTTAACTTTGGCTAACACCAGACAATTTTACTCATCCAGGAGCAAGTCCTCGCACAGGAAAGAGTTAAAACCATGTAGGTAAATAATTTTAGAATTACTTAGCAATATTACATATAGCTGTATGTTGAATTTCAAAATAAAACACTCACTTCATTAGATTTAAAATTTATAATTTTGCATTTTCATCAAGTTGTGCCTTCAGGCATTTCAACTCTCTCTGAGAACTAGCTAGGCTTAACTCAAGTCCCTTTTGAGCAGAAACATAATCTTGAACTTGAATGAACATTCCATCACATTTCTTTTTTAATTCTGTGCACTATAAATATAAAATACATCAAATGCATCAATGTTTAGTCAAAAATAATAAGTCATATTTACAACATGAGTGGCTGTGTTGTATTGGATATAAAAGCACAACCTAATAATAATTATGTAAAATGCACTTGAAATGCTGATTTGTTTAAAGCAATTGTTGAATACCTGGTGAGTTGGTTAGTACAGTATGCTAAATGTTTGTCAAGCAAGAGATGTTTTACGGTATTGCTATTTTGTCTTATCTTTATAAGGACATTGAAATTAATCATTATGTACAAACAAGAAAAAAGCATCTAAAATGTTGCTTTGAGACTTGCAAACATGGCCAAAAGGCCACTCCTATAGGGAAAAAATTCATTTAAGATGGCTCCCTACAGTTTCTATGTTTACAGGATGCAATTAGTATGGTCTCCATTTATGGGCATTTCTATCTTTTAAATAGATAAAAGTTCAGTACAAAATGTGTCTAACTGTAGAAGAAGCGTGATAAACACGAGATATTTGTTGAGTTGTGCAATTTTCAATTGTTAAGATGGTAACAATAGCTAGCATTCAAACATTGGCATACTTTCATGATTATCACATTTAAGATACATTATCTTTGGATTTCTTTGGTGAATTTTTCTGAAAACTGGTATAAGGTTAGATATTCTACTAAAGAATACAATATCAAAATATCAGGATAGGTTGTCAAAGTTGATTTTTTTTGTAAATAGACTTAGTGGATTCTAAAAAATTCTGTCTCAGGAAAAATTTTGAAAATGAGATTGAGGTTGTGGAGCATACTGTACTCTGTTTGATTTAATTACCAAGTTTAAGAAATTTACTGAAGCAAACATCCAAAAACTTTGCATTTGTAATGATGTGGACAGTGCTGTTGTGATAGAAAAATGTTTCAACAAGATTGCTATTTAGGCATTTAGGTGCCCAGCTGTATCTAGCAACCAGTCCCTTATTAAAAATTACCCTAAGGAGCCATCTTATGAGACCTTCAAAACAAAAAATTTCCTAGGGATGAATCTCTCTGGAAACTGTTTGGAACTGGCACATTTACTGCTCATTTTATTCTATTGCAACATTTATTTAATTCAATGGTGCCCACCCTTTCAAATAATCTAGATGTGCTCCTATTTATATACTCTGATAATTACTTGGTGGATAATTACTCTCTCAACCTTACCATGTCATCTTTAGCTGATATCCAGGTTTTTAATGACCCAATTTTTAGTCTTAGTGCAGGGGTGACGAATTAGTAGATTGAACAAGAGCTGTATTATTGCTCTGTAAAATCAGTTTCTGACCGTCCCTGTGGGAGGGTGCAATTCATTAGGCATCCAATCAAGGTCTGAGAGATCCTAATGTGATATTCATGTAGTTTGATTTTGGGTATTCCATTTAAAGAAGAAGAGATAACTGAAAATCAAGTATTTTAGAGATGGAAAAAATATAGACAATAAGATCTATGAAGTTAAGTTCAGCAATGGCATGGTGTAAAATTTCAACACTTCAACAAACCATGGTTACCTGACTATGTTTGATACTTAGGACTTGTTTAACAACTTCTACAAGGCTCCAGTTACCCTGACACAACTGTAAGCTTGGAGTAAATTCAATCTTAAGCAGCAGCCTTTGTTTCTTGTTGAGCTGATGTCATCCTGACGATGTGAAAATGGTCTGATTGGCATTGTATTCAAAGATGACAGCAGTGTAGAGAATACTCTGGAGATTTAAATTATATACAGTATTCTATTTGTTTGCATGAAAAATTTATTCATTTAGAGGATGTTGTCACATACGTTGATGTTGTAGATCTTAAGGTTTCTAATAAAGGGTAGCTTAACCTTGTATTTTGGACATTCAGGTAAATAATGGTTGTCTGATACCTCAAGGACTGCATTGTGCAACTTCTCCTTCAGAGTTTGATTTTCTTCATTTAATCGTTCATTCTCTTGTACCAATGACTCAGAGTATCTCTTCATTTCTTTCTTATCATTTTCTTCTGTCGAGGTGTGACTTTTAGAAGTCTTTTGCTGTGAAAACAAAAGTTTTCAATTCATCAAAATCATAAAAATTCAACTAAATTTTTGAATTCAATATAAAAAGAATCAACTAAATATTTAAAATTAACCACTACACATATATTCTGTAACTTCTTTTACAGAGTAACATCTTTCAACATTTTCCAATGACATTTTAATCAATACTTATTGAATCCTGTAATTCCATAATTGGTAAGAATGTTTGGTGTGGGTTTTTTATATGCTGAGAGAAGTTTTTTAGGGGCAAGAGATTCTATTAATACTTTGCAGCCATAGAAGCTTATCAAATATTCCCATGTTATTGAGTTTCTGTGATTGTTATTTCTTCACAGAAAATTTTCTAAAGCCGTGTTTCGGTTGTAATTGTCATGACATTCCGTATCTTCGTTGATTATTTTGTCGCAGGTTTTCTCCGGGTACTCCGGTTTGGTCCTGTAGTAATGGTAGACCCATGAGGGATGGCCTTCACTGGACCTCTGGGGACAAAAGCTTAAGTAGCTGATAGAGTTATCCACTATAAATAAATTAGACAACAACAACAACAACAGCAACATCTACCAAGTTACGCTACCTTTGTATAAACAAGGTCAACTGTGTGATGTACTACTAAACGGTAGCTAAGTTCTCAGGTAGATGGATCGTCCGTACACAACACATTCAGTATTGCAGTTGCACCCAGAGGACATTATTGTCTTTCCTCTCGTCATGAATCAATTGCAAGTTCAAATTCGCCAGTAAAAAGGTTTATTACCTACTTCCTAGTTATTATCTATCTTGCGTATTTTTTACTTTCAGAGAGCAAAATTAAAAGCGTAGCTATCCGAGATTTATACATTTTCATGATTAGTAAGTTGGTTCGGTCCAAGAAAAGGTCATCGTTTGACCAAAACCTAAACGTAAGCCCAAATTCGGGTTTCTTTTTAGCGTGATGAACGTCTTACTGATCCTAAAGTAATTTAATACCAGAACAACAGATGAAATTTTCGTGAAATATTTGAAAAAATTGCACTGAAATAATGACGGTTTTCCCCCAGTACTTATCTGGGCACTTTAACCCACGTGTCCATATGTCAGTGCACAATTAACTAAAAAATTATCTTTTTTGAGTTCGATGGAGATGCACAGCAGTTATGTACACATAATCATAAATTCAGAAAACTTTGTACCTTATTTTTACTCACTTTTTGTTTTACTCGAACGCAGTTAAAAGCACTGTGAGGTTCGATTTCATGCAGCTTCTTCTCGAGTTCGTGCACCTTCTTCTCGAGTTCAGCTATTTTCAACTCTAATTTTTTTATGTAATCCTTGCTTTCGTTAACAAGGTCTGTTCTCTGTGGCTCAGTGTTTCTTGCAGCCATTTCGTCGGATATCATATCTAAACGTTGACAGTTCACTTTGGAGTAACTGCCGAATACCCCGCCACATAAAGCTACGCGGTGAACGTCTACACGGTGCAATCAGTGATCAAAACCACTGATCAAAACAAACCTGACCCACATGACGTAATCTCGTACCCAGACCACTGACCTCACCCAGAGGCCAAAAAAAATCTGTATAATATTTCCGGCATTTAACGTCCGGGCTGACCATGAGCAGAGCTCTTAAAATTCTGAATTACAGACGCCATTCGAACATTGGAAGAAATTTTAGTAATTACAACTGAGCGTAGTCATTCTAAGGACATTGGATGGAAAAGTTTATATTTTCTACGGCTTTTATAACGCTAGAAAAGGCTTTATACTGCTAAATTTGAATTAGACTGGTCAACCAAAAATGGAGCTGAAGCAACAGCTTAACCGCTAAAGCCTGGTTTTCATTTGGTCTTTTGCGAGTCGCTAGCTGTCTTTTGCGGTCACTGGATGACTCAGGTGGTGTTTTTAAAGGAAAAAAACTCATGGGACATAAAGTTGACCAATCAAATGGAAAAACGAATAACGAAACAAGTTACGCGATTATGTAGATTGGCAGATGTTGTGCGGCATGTGGTCACAGGATCTCACCAGCGACCAGAAGGTTGCGGGTTCGATTCCCGTCAGGGCCTCAGATAAGTTTTCTGAGTTAATAAGCTCGAAGAGAATGCGCAATTCCGATCAGGTACAGATATAAATGATAGAGTCATCTACTATTTGAAACCCCACTTTCTTCAAAAAACTTGTTTTTTCAGCACTGGTTTGTTTTTAAATTGGTGAACGTCCAAGATCAGAGAAAATTTAAGAAAAAACTCACAACTAAACAAAAAAACCCAAAACAACCCAACAAATACACAAGAGACCCCAGAAAAACAAATCGTTACGCGATGGACTCTTCTCAATTTTTTTCCCCTCACGCTGAACTCTCCGCGTTGCTAGGCATCCCATCTATCTATTAGACACCACCATTGAAAAAGCTTTCAATGTTTCACGTGAAGACACTCTTAAATAACCCGGAAAATTCGGTTTTGAAGTGCCCATTCAGAGGGAATTTTCAGTGGGTGGCTTTGGCCCACAGGTCCAACTTAGTCTTTAGTCAGCAACATCAACATGACCGCCATGCCCTTTGTTACTTGAATTTCTGGGGAATGAGTGAAAATGCCTTGTTCGGACCCTGAAAAACCACATGGCGGGCAGCAATTTGCACCCTTCCTAATGGCACTGACCTCGACCTACCGGTTGATTTTCAGTTGAATGAAGTGGAGTCAGTGTTCCCGTAAGTTTTAGAGATGATTTCAGCGCATGGCGGGCTTAAGACCTCAAGAGAACGGAAATTTAAAAAAAACATGGTTGGATTATTTAGGGGGTGGATTGCTTACGCCAATGAGTGGTTTGCGAGAAAAATCAGTGAGTCCAAACATCTGTTTCAAAAGAAGGCATAACTGAAATTTCAACAGTGTTGCAAATTTGTAGTGTAATTGTTAAAGAACTACCGTTTTTGTTTCTAGAAAAATAAAATGTTTCTTGTCCCTAAAAGCAAGTGGTGAAGACGGACGCGCGCAAGCGTGTTTGTTGCTAGTACAACTTCGTTGACAGTTTAAACTGAAATGGAATGTTTCTACCGACCAGGTGCAAATCCATACCGGAGAAGAAACACCGCGACCTTCGGTTTACTAGTCCGACGCTCCACCAGCTGAGCTGCAGGTCAAGTTGGGAGCTGGTCGCGAGGGGAAATTTTGAAAAATCATGGTTGGATTATTTAGGTGGGTGGATTGGTTACACCAGTGAGTGGCTTGCGAGAAAAGTTAAGCAATTTAAACTGAAATTGAATGTTTCTATCGACCAGGTGCAAATCCATACCGGGGAAGCAAAGAAACACTATATATTTGACGGAGCTAAAATAGAGTTTATCTCTACTTGCCCAATATGATTTGCACATGTTCGATAGAAACATTCAATCTTAGTATACATATTAATATACACAAGCCCATACCCCCACATCCCTTGTCAATTGTTCGAGGAGGCTGATGCCCTCCAAAATTGCTCAAATCTCAGTAAGGTGAGGTCTCTTTATTTATAACCCTATCAGCCGCCCGAACTTTTCTCTCTAGAGGTCCAGTAAGGGCCATCCCTCATGAGTCCAGTCTTACTACAGGAGGAAACCGGAGCACCCGGAGAAAACCTGCGATGCATGATGAGTCAAACTGGACAACACTCTTCTCGAATATGACCAAGGCAACTTTAATCAGAAAACTGGTTGAAGCGCTTGAACCCTTGTAGCAGAGGTGGGAGACACGTCCACTACCACTGTCCCACCAGCAAGTTAATAATACGATCAACACACTGAACGTAAAAATAATTTAATCTGACCGCAAGACACTTATTTTATACAATGTAGAAATGTATGACAGACATAAAGAGAGGTAAGAAACTTACATCAAACAAATTACAGGGTTCCCGTCCTTCAACGGACATGAACTTCAAGGACTTTTCCAGGACTTTCAAGAATTTTTTTCAGTAAATTCAAGGACTCAGAACTGACAAAAAATCTTTGAAAATGGTGTGCATTTTGATTTTTAGCCAACAGCATACATGTCTGGCTTATACATAAAGTCGAACGTTTGTTCCAACCAAAAGTTGTCAGAGCTCAAAAGCTTTACACAATCACCAGCAAGTAATCCGCTTTATTCAAAATCAGTAATGTAAAATCAGTAACGTTGGCATTGTTAAATTATTGTCAACGCAGCCGCAATAAAATTTAAGGACTTTCTAGGACATCTATTGGTTTTGAACGACCTTCCAAGCCTTGAATTTCTTTATAAATCAAAGGACTTCCAGGGATTTTCAAGGACAGTGGGAACCTTAAATTATATTTGGTCGGTAATTATGGTATTACAAACTAACAGCATGTCAGGACATCAGTGATTAAATATCCCCTCGAGGGTCGGTTAAGCTTATTTATAGAAGTCCCGCGCCCCCTCCGTTGACTTTCGGGGTCATGACAGAAGATAGTTTTAACTCCTTCGCTGCCCCATCTCTCCCTTCGACGAATCAAACTGTGCAGCGTTAGCCAGAGTAAAATTATACAATTCCTCCATGGTCGGGAACGAGTTAACTCTTTAAAGAGCAGGCTCTTTTTCTTTTGTTCTTCGTTCTTTCTTTGTTTTTGTTTTGTTTTCTCATTGCCTCTTTTGTTCTAGGTGTCCTAGAGAGTTGAAGGGTTAAATCCCTAATTTTCTTCACGCCATGATATCACTTAAAGTAATCAGCAAACAGCTCCCGTTATATATGTTGACTCACACGTTTCAAATGGTCAACAATCTGGTCAAATCTTTTTATGACGGCGGGTACCTTAGGCCGACCAATTCCTTACGAACTTTTAAAGTTCTTTGAAGTCCAAAAAAATATAATAATAAAATTAATTGGGGAAAAATATCTTCAGAAAGCAAGTGAGGATTTAATAATGATCGGACGTTTAGCATGAAGCCAGCGGCATTCTCAGAGCAATATCAATTGGAAAACTTACAGAATATACAGATTTCAATCAATTGGAGCCAAATTTAAATACATAGTAAATGTCCGAAGACAAATTAACGAGTACATAATATACAGTC
>JBAHVQ010192635.1:0-14409 GCA_036872915.1 Nanipora kamurai | reverse complement strand
GTTGGTAAGTTAAATCCCTTGGGAATTCTTATCCGAAGTCAAAATTGCGATTTTTGCCAACTTTTAGTTGGTAAGTTAAATCCCTTGAGAATTCTTATCCGAAGTCAAAATCGCGATTTTCGCCAAATTTTTGTTGGTAAGTTAAATCCCTTGGGAGTTGTTATCCCAAGTCAAAATTGCGATTTTTGCAAAATTTTAGTTGGTAAGTTAAATCCCTTGGGAATTCTTATCCGAAGTCAAAATTGACATTTTTGCCAAATTTTAGTTGGTAAGTTAAATCCCTCGGGAATTCTTATACGAAGTCAAAATCCCGATTTTCGCCAAATTTTAGTTGGTAAGTTAAATGCCTTGGGAATTCTTATCCCAAGTCAAAATAGCGATTTTCGCGAAATTTTAGTTGGTAAGTTAAATCCCTTGGGAATTCTTATCCCAAGTCAAAATCGTCGTTTTTATACAATTGGAGGTGGCAAGTTGAATTCCATGGGAATTCTTATCGGAAGAGAAAATCAACGTTTTTACTTTTATTTTTTTTAATGCTTTTTATTGAAACATAAAGCAAAAGAAATGATAGAAATAATTTTATTCAATTATAATTTATTCTTACTTGTTTATTTTTATTTCGATGTTGTTTTATTTTAAAGGGAAACTAAAATAAATAATAATATAACAATTCGTATCTATTAATTTCCTGTTTATTTATTTACTTTAGTTTTTTTCCAGTAAAGTTGATTTTTTTTTCATTTTTATTCTGTTTTAGTATTCTATTATGCGTATATTTTACTGTATCTTTATTTGACTTTATTTTATATAAAAATAAAATAAAATAAATTGGAAGTAAATAAAAGATTACAAGCAAATAAATATAAATTAATTTCTTATTTTTATTATTAGTTGTAATCTTTAGTTTTACTATACCCTTTTTTGTTTTATTTTTATTTTGTTTTTATTTTAATTCTATTTTATTTTTTTTTATTTCAAAAATTTTATTTTTTTTTATTGCAAAGCTAAAATAAATTAAATGACCAATATAAAATAAATTAAAAACGAAATAAAATAAAAATAAATATGAATTAATTTCATATTTATTTTACTAATCTTATTTTATTTTCCTTCCTTATTTGTTCCCTTACTTCTTTACTTACTTCTATTTTATTTTATTTTAAAAATTCAAAAAACTCCAAAAATTCAAACATCTCCACAAATTCAAAAAAATCCAAATATTCAAAAAGAATCCAAATATTCAAAAAAATCCAAAAAAATCCCCAAAAAAATTCCAAAAAAAAATTCCAAAAAATTCCATCAAATTTCAACAAATTCCAGAAAAATTTCCAAAAAATTCCAGAAAAATTTCCAGAAAATTAAAAAAATTCCAAAACAATCTAAAAATAAAAAATACCCCCAAAATCCCGAAAATCCCGAAAATCAAAAAAATCCAAAAATAAAAATGTAAAAATAGAAATGTAAAAATAAAAATAAAAATAAATGTAAAAATGAAAATGTAAAAATAAAAATGTAAAAATAAAAATAAAAATGTAAGAATAAAAATAAAAATAACAATGTAAAAATAAATATCAAAAAAAATAGAAATGTAAAAATAAAAATAAATGTAAAAATAAAAATGTAAAAATAAAAATAAAAATTTAAAATAAAAAATTAAAAGTAAAAAACAAAAAATAAAAATTGAAATTTAAAAAATTTAAAATTAAAAATCAAAAATTAAAAATTAAAGAATAAAAATAAAAAACAGAAAATGAAAAATAAATTAAAAATAGAAAATAAAAATAAAAATAAAAATAAAAATTAAAATTAAAATTTGAAAAATAAATAAAAATAAAAATCAAAATTTAAAAAATTAAATATTAAAAAATTAAAAATTTAAAGAATAAGAAATAAAAAATAAAAATTAAAATTTAGAAATTTAAAAATTAAAAATTGAAATAAAAATAAAAGCAAAAATAAAAATAAAAAATAAAAATAAAAAGAAAAGAAAAGAAAAATAAAAGAAATATAAAAGAAAAATAAAATAATATAAAATAAAATAAAAATAAAAAAAAAGAATAAAAAATGAAATTGTTCCGCTGGTGTTTTTTAATTTTGTGGTAATTCGTGTTTTTTTTGGTTTTTTTTGAAACGTACAATGAATTACAATTTTAGTAAGAAGTATAATAAAATTTAAAGCAAAATTACTGGGAATTATTTTTATTTTATTTTTATTTAGCTTTAATATTAAAGTAAATTAAAATTATAAATTGTATAAACATAAATGTAAATATAAATATACATATATTTAATTTTTATCTATTTTCTTTTAAAAATAAATTAAATTAAAATAAAATTAAAACTATTCTACTCCACATTTCAAGTCAATTTTATCTTTTTAAAATTTCATTATAAAGATAAAGTATTTAAATTGAATAAAAAAATTATGATAGTGATTCCGGACTCGATATCAAAATGTAGTGCACAGTACATTATAAAACAAATCCATTCATAAATCAGATGGTGTCTTACGCAAGCTATGATTGGTCAACTACCGTGTTTGCATGAAGTTTAATGAACCTGAAGATGATTATGTTGATCCAAAACGTTTGTTTTTACTTAGCATTTTAACTTAGCGTTTTAACTTCTCGATAACTACAGATATAACATTTTATGGAAAGTTCTATTATAATTACATGGAAATATAAACAGTATCTTAGTTCAAATTTACCCTACTTTTCTTAGCAATCAGGTTATCCCAGTCAGGGTACAATTCAGTCTTTATTCTCTCAGCGTATTGCACCAGGTTTTCACATTCATGCGAGGTTGTAACATGGCGGCCTTGAGGTGAGTCAGTGTCTCCCCATATCATATTCGCAACAAAAGCAAACACAACAGCATACTTTTTACTTGCAAGGAAGGTGAGAGAGATTTTACGTCATCCAAACCAAAAGTGTAGATGTCATCAGGCGAATGGCGCCCCATTCCTTGACTCCACAAATTACCCAGTGCCGCAGTACGAGCTAATCTGCTCACATACCAACGGGATAGACCAGGTAAATCTTTGAAGACTTCACCAGCGTATTGTTTAAAATTATCAACAAAACGATAATACGTGACGGACCTAAACAAAATAAAGAGGATAAAGAGTTAATATTAGAAATGAGTCAAAATTAAGAATATCTACGGAAATAAAGTGCAGAAATTAAGCAAACTTTGTATGGTTATGGTAAACAAACGGTAAAAAAGATCGCTTGCCGTATAGTTTCTTCAAGTGATTTTTCGAGACTCTTCTACGACATTTGTTGTTAGTTTTCCCATTCATATACATTAAAATTATACTCTGTAACTCGCTCTGATATGTTTGAAAAACATTTGAAAGTTAAGAGGCGGTCTCCCCAAAAATCAACCAGTCGCTTTTGGATTGAAAAATAGGTTTCCTTCATTTTTCGCTCATTACTTACTTTCATTCCACTTACTATTAAACCAGTATTTGAATTTTTCAATTCTTGGCTACAGTTTATATTTCTAAATTCGAAAATCAGATAAAATTACTCAACGATCTGGCCTACTTGAACAACTTTTCCATACAACATAAAACTGTCTCGGAAAGGGGGGGAATTAAACACACTCTCTACTGGCCTACGGGACAAGAGTGTTCCGGGTACTGGTACGACCAAAGAAGCTTCCAAAATCTTCTTAAATTATTGTGATGATTTGACCCCACAGTTTGTTGTTAAACTGTTCTTCGTGACGTGCAACAATCCTGCTCTCAATAAAATTAGATCGCATTTCTTCAAATTTGATTTTGAGAAGTTACACCTTGCGCGTGTCTTTCAATATCTTGTTGGCACTCTCGATATTTGTCGTCCCACGATTGTTACCGCAACAAATACCTTCGGGTCAAACAAGGGAACAACTCCTTTCCACGTCGATATAACTCCAACGCAAGTAAATACAAGAGGAAACTTCTCAATCGCGCCAAAAAAGATATATCTTTGGTAAAATTTAAAAAAGATAGAAGAACATTTTGGCCAAAGAACTTCCGGCTCCGTGAACGCAAACAAACTGAAAAAATTCGAGTTAAAAATATGATGGCCCAGACCATATATTTAAATAGAGGCATAACAAAGACATATATTATGAAATATTATGTTATGCCTCTATTTAAATATATTGTCTGGGCCATCATATTTTTAACTCGAATTCGTTTTCCGCCTGGAATATCTATTGCTACTAAACTGAAAAAATAGTCTAAATTTTGACCGGTTCACGCGCTCACTGAACAGGTTTACCGACAGGTTTTATTTACAAAATACTCAACTTTCTGGAGAAAGTTGATTGCATCAAAGAATTAAATATATTTCAGTAATTTGCAATTCACATACTCATGTTCAAATTTATTCAGTTTTTTCCTGACATAAAATATCGACATATACTCTACTCTCGCATTTGTATTAGTATAAAGCCAACTTATCCTGTTTAGATGAAGTATCTGTAATAATTTCACCATCGGCAAAAAACCAACACAAGTTGCGTTGGTGAGCCAATACTATATAATTTATTATAACTACTGTATATCAAACTGCATAGCGTACGATGAGAATATAATTGGCTAAAAACGGTCAAACCTGACTCTAACGCGCGTCCTGGCTATAAAAAAATTTCACTTGCTCCTAATAATAGTCCGTCGCAACAAAAATACATTCTTGGGAAAATTTAGAAAAGGATAAGCGAAACTTTTGTCCAAAGAATAAATGATCCCGGTTCAGTGAATGTAAACAAACTGAGAAAATAGCTTAATTTTGAGCGGTTCGCGTGTTCACAAAATAGGTTTGCCAACAGGTTTTGTTTAACAATACTCAACTTCCTCTATTATATTACTGTAAAAAGCACATATTATAGCAAAGCTAGGTGCCACTTTTGAGAAATTTTGATTTGTTACACTTGACATAATCAAGTAGCATCAGCACACTAAAATATTAAGTCAAATAAACGAGTCATTAACTGATGTAAAATAAAACAAAGAACATGCATCGTTCAAACCAGAAGAAATATGAGGTCAATCAATAATTTTCCTAAAAAGACTTTGAAATCCAAAACTAAATATGCGAAGAAATAACAGTACACTTTCGAAGTAATATAAGCTGTCATTTCCGCTCGGATGTCAGCCGCTTCACTCGAAAAATCAAAATTTGGTAAAACTGAAGAACATATCGAATGACAACTCCAATACTGGTTTAATAGTAAGTGGAATGAAGGTAAGTAATAGGCGGAAAATGAAGGAAATCTCGTTTTTCTTCCGAAAACGATTGGTCAGGTTTTTAGAGAGACAGCCTCTTAAATGTTCATTTCACCCTTTTTAATTGATTTTTTGTCTGTTCTAAACAAGAGGCAATGAGAAACAGGGAAAAGTCGAGTAGGAAACTAAAACTGACCTACACGATCGCGCAAGGGACTGAAATTGACGTACAAAATTGCCCTAAATGGGCGGCCATCTTGGCTTCACATTTCACTGGCCAGTCAGCTATGTAGCGATCACTGGTCTCCTACCCCTTTAAACTTAAAATACTAAACTTTTATTTGTTTCTTTCTTTGAAAATTGGAAGATTAAAGCTGCGAAATACAATGCTGACGTATAGTATGCTCGAATCTTTACGTTACAAACAGAGTCATGACGATGTGAAGATTTCTGTTGGGAGAAATTTTTGCATGCCTTCTTTGTATTTGGTTGGCATTACATTCTATTGTTTATAGACGTAGCCGAACTCGTAGTCGTAGTGTTATCTTACTAGGGACTTTAAGGTAACACTACGACTTCGAGCACAGGTAAGACGTTAGACAAAATGTCGTGCCAAATACAACGGGCCCGTGCAAAAGTTGGTTCGATTTCTACCTGGAGGGTCTAGAGTTACATTCTTCGCTACTGGTCCCGTTTGGGCCTTAAAATATATCATTCTGAAGCTGGAAATTTTCTTCATTTTAACCTATTTTTTATTACATGTGTTGGGGATAGTGCAGTCATCATCCAGCCAGCAGTGGATGAAATTGGACTTGCCAAGTGAAAAACCTTAATAAGCAGCTCCTTCACTACCACATCTTTCCCTTTGACGAGTAAAATCGTCTGGCGTTAGTCAGAGTAAAATAACGATAACAAAAGTGGCAGGAAAGGAGTTAAGACCAAGGAAACCAGAGCACGTGCCCGGGCCCCTTAAGGTTAGGGTTCCCTGACTGTACACCGCTCAATTGCGTAGTTAGGATTTTGCTGGGGAGGGGCGAACCAGAGAATTCACCAGGCTACCATCAATGTTGTGTGAGAAGTACAATTTTTCGGGAGTCCAGGGGTATGCTTCGCCGGCAAATTTTTGAATTTTTACAGCTCTGAAACCTAAACTTAAGCATTTCTCAAGACATAACTTTACAGGAAGCAAGAGTGGGCCATTTGCTATGCGTTTGGGAGGGATTCTCCGGCCAAGAGGCTTTAGATGGCCATTTTCAGCAATCTAAAGTCAAAACCATGAACGTACTGTACTTTAAAGTTGTTGATTTAAAGAAGAGCTAAATCCAATTTTTTTTCGAACAAATGCGCCCAGTTAGTTTTTATGATGAGTTCTAAAGAACATATTTCTTCTATTTTACAACAGCAAGTCTGTAGTATTTGCATATACGTCAAATCCGATGATTAGCAATCCTGTAAATAAGCTTGATTGACAGTAATAAAGTATCAGTCTAGAGAGGAGAGGAAACACAACCCAGGTAACTGAGGGACAGCCAAAACAACCGCTACGAAGATCGACGAGAACTCGGAAACCAGTAACACGATATCAGTATGTTAATTGATCAATTGGGAATGTAAGGCAGTTGGGCTTAGAAACTTCTGGACAGAGCGATATAACATAGTAATAACTTAGTAGGAAAATGGCACGAAAACGAATCATTCAAATTTTGTTGTTTTAAAAAAAACCGAGAAAAAAGAAAGCAATGTAGTATTTGTATATACGTCACATCCGATGATTAGCAATCCTGTAAATAAGCTTGGTTGACAGTAACAAAGTATCAGTTTATTCTACAAAGTAAATCTACCAAACATCGTATGTGTTAATTTTTAAAGGAAGGAAGTACATGAGGGGGGCATGGCGTCATCGCCTGCCCTCTAAATACTCTGGCGACATCGCTGACCTCTATGTGTTAAACACGCAAGGTCAGATGTCCCGTAACTGTCGCTGGCAATGCAACATGTAAAATGTAATACATACGAAAGATGGTGACTTTGAAAATAAAAAGCTTTTTATTTTCGAAGTTTTTTGACTAACCTGTTCGTACAAGCAGGGATGCTGTAGTAGTGCAAGGTTATCGTGCATACAAAGTGTTACCTGACAAGATTATATCATATTATATATATATATTATATACAATATTATATATTATATATATATTATATCGAAAAATATATCGCGGCTTTTAGGAGGAAGAAAAGAAGTATAAAGAATTAGAGAATGGTAAAGTTCACATCTATTGAATGTCCCACCATATACTCCAACCACAGTTTTAATCCAGCCCTATTGATAAGGGAAGTATGTAGGCAGCACAGCCAGGTGTCATGACTAGTCTGAGGGTAGAGAACATACTGTATGTTCCCTTTTCTCCCTCTTCATAACGCTGCATATTGGCCGCAATTGGTGTGTCCCAAGTTAAGGCAGCTATACAAGTTTCCCTTCATATTCCAATCATGTCCTCATGCATTCCTCCACAGGGGGGTCAGCAAAATGGCCCTGACATTTGCTTGTGAGTTTCATAATTTGGTTAACCTATTTCAAAAATTGATTGATTCGCCTGGAGTATGATATATTAATCTAAATCTGGGCAATGGGAAATTTCTTCTTGCTTAAATTTTGCTGCTAATTTGAAAATAATGGCTTTGGTTCAAGTCAAGAACCACATCTCAAGTTTATTTATGATATTTATAAGTAAAAATGATAGATTTACAGTGAATTATGGGAGCTTGTATCTTGTATAATAAATTGCATATTTTTGTAAATCCTAACATAGTGCATTCTAGATAGTGGCAAAAATTGAATTATGAAGACACTGTCGTCATTAGCTTATACAGGCTACCCTGAATTATTTCTAACTATGGATCAGTAACTAATTATGGCTTACATGCACATGTAGAGAGTGATCTTGTCAAGCTGTTATTCTATCACATCAGCACTTCTGGGTATCAATCCTGGAGGACTAGAAGCAACATGCTCCCGTTACATTGCAGCATGGGATAGATGATCCCCACACTTTTGAACTTCAAAACATCAAATATGGGAGTATCTAATCTAATATTCCAATACATTCATTCAGCCATGTGTGTTTGTCTTTCCTGTGCCATCATGTATGCTACCTGGGGTTGGTGGAATCATTGAGTATGCGACAAGTAATACTACAAGGATAGATGATTAAATAATAACAGTATACTGCACTAAAACTGCACTTGTTATATATATGGAATGATGCACAATATTTAATTTATATACTTGTTATGTATCTGGTCACCAACCATCTGAAAGAAAGTGGTTTTTTTCTGGTAACAATCTAGTAAGACAGTGATAGATTCACCAGGCAGAAACCTTAATCTTCTAGTGAATATCAATACCCAGCATAGGATACAAAAAGCCATTGTAGAAACCAAGTCCAAATATAAAAGTTTAATGTAATCTAACATTTTGCTGCTTAATGTGCAGCATCTTCAGAGATCTATTTACAATGTGGTAAAAGTTCCTCACATAGAATTACAAAACAGACATTAATTACGTATCACATACGTAATTAATCATTAAGTACACACATAATTAATTACATATATATGTAATTAACATCTGTTTTGTAATTATATACAAGGAATTATCACCTAACTGTAAATAGATCTGTGAAGATGTTGCATGTTAAGCAAAGAAACATTAGATTATGTCAAACTTTTATATCTTGTCTTGATTTCTACAATGGTTTTTGTACATATCCTACGCTTGGGTATTGATATTCATTATATATAAGATTAATAACAATCTAATTTGACCAAGAAATAAAAAGTGACGTGAAAGTAGAGTGCTGCAAAGTGAATTTTGAATGACTTGTAGAAAACCAAAACTTAGATAGAAATACTTGGGCAATATTATGATATTATTATATGATATATATAATATTCTGGCATTAGACAGTAAAATACTAAAAGTGGTCACACTTAACAACGGCATGCTTGAAAACGTGAATCTAATCAATCTGTTTGTCCACAAGCTGAGCAACATTTCACCAACCAATCAGGATTATCAGTACAGATTTTACAGTTGTAATACATAAAATGTCAAATTTATTAACCCTATAAGACCTGGAACTTATTACGATGACATATTTTAATCGTCCATAATGTAAATCAGCCTATTTTAATGGTTCCCAAGAAGGATGGACAGCGCTCCCAGGAGGGGTTCACTTGCTTATGCTTAAAAAAGTTACTGAAAGTTTTTAATTTGAACGGTTTATTTTCTACAAACATATAGTACACACATTAGGGGTTACCGCTTCCTTGCTAACAGATGTCCAATCCTGGCTCTCTGCTCGTGGACTACGCATTAACTATTTCTTGGAGGGACGAGTGTCCTTACATTGCTTTACTCTGCTGTCTCTGCTTATGGCTAACGCCAGAGGATTTTGCTCGTCATGGGAAATATTCACGCACTGACAAACTGAAAGTATTCTGTAGTCTATGAAGTGTAAACCAACTTACCAATACGTATTCTCTTCCAACATGACATGAAAAGCCCTCGAGACTGCTCGATCAGTAGTATCGGTCAAGTGAGAGTCCAGGTCCACGTTAAACTTCTCATTCAAATAGCGTACGCAGCAGTTGGAGTCTGCAACGGACTCACCATTGTATTGTATCCATGGCACCTTGCTTTCGACGACATATCCCTACCATACATACTCTTATAAGGTATTTTGGCTATTCTAAGATATGTTTCGAGCTTCAAACAAAACTGGGACGAGTTGGGTGTTGCGTTTGACGGTGGAACTTGATGAAGAATAGCCACATCGCTTGGGTAATCAGAATCTTGCTTTTTACTCTTGTAAAATAGTTTGTACAGCACAGTACCTCCACAAAGAGTTCCAACAGCAAAGGCGATCTCAGTTCTATTTGTCGAGTAAAACGACCCTACATCTCCCCACGAAGTAACCATTTTTCAGAAGGGCGTAGCTTACATGGCATTAATCCTAATTAGTTACCAATCTTCTCACCCTAATTTCTAAGGCACTGCATTGTTATATCTCTGGCCTGCAACATTTGTTGTAAAATGAGACAAAATCTGATATGTTAAGGCGAATTTATTAACAAAGAAACAGAAAACAGACTCGACCATGCGGTCTACTCAACTCCATCTTAAAAACTCGCACCTGCGAGAGTACTCGCGTGTCTCACGCAAACTGCGCACGATCAAGTTTCATGACAACATTTGTTTTCACAGACATTCATGAGTTACCAGGAAAGATTGAAACGAAGATGAATGTTCATAGGACAGCATTTAAAGAAACCATGCTTAATTGATCACCGTGATTAATACTTGTGGCTTGTGTAATGATTTCAAATTAAACGCTTCAGCCCTCCTTAAACGACTTTAGTCTCGGGTTGAATTCAATCTCTAGCAACAGCTTTTGTCTCTTCGCGACTGACGTCGCTCTGAAGACGTAAAAATGGCTTGTTTATCGTTGTATACCGAACGACGACCGTATAGAGAAAGCTCTAAGGATCTAAAATTGTTCATTCTCTATGTTTTTCGTGAAAAATTCTACTTGTAACCTTTTTACTGGCAGTCGTACAGATATGTACTATTGCCATTTATGAAAAATTTAAAATCATATTAAAAACCTAAACTCGACCAGGCTTCGATCGTGTTCAGAGTGGTAGTTTCTCGAAACCAACAAACTGGATTTTCCCACAAAACTTTGAAAAAACGATTCAAAAACTCAGAACACTTCTCCGACTGAATTTTGCATGCAAATTTTACAAAACTTAGTTTGGAGCAGGAAGTGGGCAAAAATTGTAAAATAGTACACTCACGCCTGTGACGGTCGGACCGTATAGAGTTAATCCCTTAATGACAAAGTGTTTTCTTTTGTTCTTTGTTCTCTCTTTGTTTTGGCTAATGTTCTTTTTAGAACACTAGCCAGAGATTGACCAGGCGGGAATCTCAATTTTAATCCGATTAAGGCCCAGCATAGAATGCGAAAAAAAGGCATGGTATAAAGAGTTGTTGTAATGTCCTTTTGTTATTCCACAGTGGCCTTTGAACACTTGAAAATCTGCATTCGCCCAGATTGTTTGGGTATTTTAATTCGATAATTCGATAGTTTGATAGACCGCTTCCAAATGTGACGTCGATTTCATTTCTTCCATTACCGATTACTTCTATGGAATGCCTTTACTTGCGATTCGACGATGCAAGGCATAGAAATTTGATTGGTCTCAATGGTCATAAAACTTTACATTCAAACCAGTCATTTCCAAGAAATTTGCTCATGTGCTTAATGACAAGTATACTCGTCATCAGCCATCGGCAAGGGAAAAGTGTTTTGAAAGTGTTAACAGCGGGGAAATTCAATAACTTCTGTAGGCTAAGTAGCAGCATCTCATGTATGTGTAATTTTACAGCGGAAAACAAGGTTTACTATGTTAATTTCCTTGGATGCCTTCAATTCGCTAAACTGTAAACAAGGGGACGAATTCTACAACTATAACTACAACCAGAAACAAAGAAAAACAGAAATACAGTAGATACATAAATGGGGCTAGAGATAGGAACAGTAATAGCAATTGATCATTCCAGAAAACACGGAAGGCCTTGGTTCTGTGTAACATAATTGGATTTCATCCAATGATAGCCCAGATAGGTTATCCTGATCCTAGTTTTTTCAGAGTTTCTGGCGTGATCAAAATAGGAATAATACTAGGAATGGCAAAAGAATAAAACTGGATAGAATAGACCAGAATAGAACAGAAAAGAATAGGAATCTTAAACATGATGCTCCGCCTTACAGATATTAATTTTATCTGAACAGCGTATCGGTCACAATTGATTTACGGACAACATGAACTTTTGTAAAGCAAAACAATCTAAAAATTTCTCAATTCTACCGCGTTAATGACTTGCTTCTCTTGATCATCCGTTACCAACGTCACGGAGATTTTGAGAGTGTTGAAGGATGAAACTTGCTTCTTCATCACGGCTGCCAACAGTAATATCACAATAATTATATACTTTCTTCTGAATGATAACAATTCTACTGCAAAAATTACTTTTTACTTTTTATTTGACTAATATTGTGGACTTTTTCATGTCAGCACGGAAGCTCACGAAAACATCGCTGCTAGAAAGGAACTGGAAAAGAGCTTTTTCTTGCGTAGAAAGTCGATTTTAGGAAGCACATTCTGGGATTTTAGGAAGCAAGATTCTGAAACTAATTAAATATTAGAGAACTATCTGCCATGTTGGAGATGATAAATGTGTGAAACAGATAATTACGTAAAATTGTAGAAATATTTGACCAACCAGGTGTTGCTTCCAGATTTTTTTGATAGTGACATCACTGGATGGCATTGTCGCGGAAGGTTCACAGAAGTATTTTAGGTAACTTTCTCAATAAGTGGGAACGGATTGAAGTGGCGGGCTGGTTTTTCTGGCCAAAATAAGAATTTAAACTAAATTCATGATTCAAAATAATTTTAATAATAGTAAAATAAATTTTAGGGGATCACAAATATATCAATGACGTCACTTTACAAAAAAACTGAGAAAAAAAGAAAAAATTGAGCGAACAGACATAAGTTCATATCGACCTAAGTCTACTTTTAAGTTTACATCAACGCTACAATGAAAATATGTTCTAAAAAAACTTTAAGCTGGAGTCCAATGTAGACATGAAAGAAATTCGATTTGATTTTCGCGAAGCTTAAATTGCAGTTCCGTTTGGTACGCGCTCGGGAAGTAGGTAAGCGTAGGGAACTTCGATATTTTCATTTCTCTTCTTAATTTCCTTGGTAATCCCCTCGAGAGTGTCTTGGAATTTGTCTATTGCGTCAAAAGCTTCATCGTCCGTCCAGGCAGTGCAAGAATAGTTTCCAAGGAAACGCTATGCAGAAAATAAACGAAGACTGTTGCTAAGAAACATACTAACTAACCAGCTACAGTAACCAATCCTATCAATGATCAGCTACAAAAGAATTCGCTTGATAAACTCTCGTTTATAAAGACAAATATGTTATTTACCGGTTGGAAGGTTTGTATAAAAATGTTTTCTGGTGGTCGTCATTGTGTAACGTGTTAATTAAAACAGAGTAAAGCCGCGGACAGTTAAATATATATTGTAATAGCCTAATAGGATAGACTTAGGCGGCAGAGAGTGAGCGTGCACCCAAAGTAAGAAGGTTGCACATGCCAAGCTAGACAAATATATTGTAAAAAAACCAGAGTGTGTGTTTGTGTGTTGTACTTTGGCACGTTACAATTGGTGCGCAGCGGTGGGATAACCCAACAGATCGACTGAAGAAAATGGCAACGAACATTCTACCAGCAAAGTTTGACGGCGACGATATTGTAGCATGGTTAAGAGAGTTGATGCGTGCGCCTTAGCAAATGGCTGGAAAGACGACGACAAAATCAAGAAATTGCCCGCGTTCCTACGAGGACGAGCAGCTACTCATTTCTATGGAATTCCTGACGAAGAGAGAGCAACTTACTCCGCCGCGATAAAAAAGTTCAGAGAAGCCCTGTGTCCACCAGTTGAAAGGGAAAACTACTACGTTAAATTTGAAGCCCGAATGCTCCGTGTCGGCGAAGGCCCATCTATTTACAAGTGGGAGTTAGAACAATTTCTAGAAAAGGCTGACCCGACACTCGTGGACAAGGCAAAACCTTCCTTATTGTCGCGGCAATTCATGCGTGGCCTGCCAAGCTCCATACGAGGAAAACTGCTAGCACACAACCCGACACCAACCTTAGCCGAAATGCTAAGTTTTGTTCAGCGCTATAGAGCAATTGAAGGACACAAACCTGGATCTACCAGCGCGAGCACGGCAGCACAATGCACGGACTCGAACATCGACCGACTCGTATGCTTAGTGACCGAACTTGCTACTCGACAGAAGTCGCTCGAAGATCAACTAACCACACCGCAACAGTTGTACGCCGCAGTGATCAATCAACAGGATCGTCAGCGACCAAGCATCACGTGTTTTCGCTGTAGAAAACAAGGCCAACTCGCTCGTGAATGCCGCAGTCCTAACCCACGCCAAGACCGTTCCAACGTTCGATGCTAAGAATGCCACAGGTACGGACACTTCGCCCGAGAATGTGGAAATTATACGCCTTTAAACTTCCAAGGGGCGTCTCAAGG
>JBAHVQ010192624.1:0-14411 GCA_036872915.1 Nanipora kamurai | reverse complement strand
GTGAACACTACAGAAACTGCAAAGGTCATGAATGTTATGAAATCAAGATCTTTACTTCAGTGGCTTCATAATTAGGTGAGTGCTGAAAAGGTGTTTGCAAGATATAACAAAATTATATGTGACATTTTTACCATTGCCTTCCTGACAGCCCTGTTTCCATTCACATCAAATCGCATTGCTCAGCTATATATAGCCATGGAAAACACTTTGGGAGATAGAGACTAACGATATGCGTGAGTTTGGTATGATTTCGCTTGATATATATTAAGTTATTGGAGTTTTTCTGATTAGGACTCGCTTTTATGCAAATTAGGTCACGTGGCCACTTTGACCCTAAATATTGTGTTAAGCCATTAATTGTACTGGGAACAATATCTTGTGTCAGTTCGATGTGATTTGGCGTAATAGATACAAAGTTATTACGCCTTTTAAGATACAGCCTCGTTCTCATGCAAATCAGGTCGTTTTTGTTTTAGCCTCGTTTTCATGCTTGATTTGAAAGGTCAGATTTAAACCCCCTTTAATCGCTTCCCAACAAGTTACAAAGTTGCCACCAAAACTTTTCATGTTCTTTAGGGTCCCCTAAGCACATCTAGACTAGTAGCTTGCTTTTATCACAACATTCCCACGGGAATACTTGCTCTTGCACTAATTCATATTTTCCCCGATTATCAAAAAAGCTTAAATCTCGCAAGGGCTGCCATGAAACTGTTTATAAAAAAAGGACTCTGGCTTGTGTTCCATATTGTTGGCAAAATTACTCATTTATATGCATGTAGTTTACATGATTGCTGAGAAAAAAGAAATAGATAACTACACAAAGACAGGAAATAGAAAAGGACACGGGTGAAAGCAGATTCCTTTTCTTGTTTTAGTTGGCGGGATTGCCTGCTTACAACGGGCAGCAATGCAAAACGGCATTTTGACCAGACAAGATGAGCTAAATAAATACTATTACATCTTCTTTATAGTTAATAATTAGTCCATTATGCCTGTGAGTCTCTGATACTTGTCAAAACTCAGAAAAAATTGTACGATGACGAATACAATTTACTGTAATATTGTCGGGGAATATGGTATCCCCTAATTCATTACAAGTCATGATTTTGATAGAATATAGCATGCTTTAATAGTTTTGTAAACGTTTTCATTTGTTTTCTCATGAAAATGATTGAGATATTTGTTTTAAATATGTCTAGTATAGAATGAGGATAGTTTCCGTAGTAATTTATTAAACATGAACATGCTAAACAATGTTAAACAAACTGCAACATATCTATGCCTTGTTTTTGAATATATTTTTAGGCTTCAAAAACATAAAACACCGACAGACTGGGCTGAAATACCAGTCAGTGGTCGCTCTCGTAAGCACAAGTGCTCAATTCGTCAGCTGACGCCACGTTCAAGTGGCCATACCTTCTTGCCACGAGCAAGCAGTCCAGTTATATGGAGGTCAGTACTTTGTACATGACAACTTTAAATTGCCTCGAGCGTTTACAATATCTGAAAGCTTAGTCCAGTTTAGTTCAGGCAGTAGACCAGCGGATTTAACAGAGTAGTCCGCTCCTGATATAATTCTAGCAGTTCTTACTTGAAATTAATCAAGCTTATAAGCCAAGAATTCTTTTAACGCAATGTTTCTTAGTTCGTATTATTTATTAATAATATACTTCTGAATTTTTCACCGTTCAAAAAATCATATAATCGATCATCATAAAATTTGATTTCACTGGTCTTAAAAAAAAGACACATTAAGCCAAAACTTACAAATTATCGGTTTGCGCTCGGTCTCTAGTGATTCAAATGATCAAGAGCATCGTGGCCACGTTTGTGTCCTTAAACAAGTTAATTTAAAGAAGCTAGTCAAAAATCTATTGTTAAGAGGCATAAACATGGCGTCTATGACGCCATACACAAACCAGCAATAAGCCGAATTAAAAATGATCTTCAGATATACTCCTCTTCTTACAGTCATTCTTAGTGTTGGTAAACAGAAACCTATTGCGCGATTCCTCGAATCCTCGTTCCCCCTTTTAAAAATAGCCAGTATGGCGATACTTAGGCGATACTTAGGCGATACAAGCCACAAGGTTGAAACAAAATAACTTGTAGGAGCTTGACGACGTAACGCCTCTGTTGCACCTTGTTTATCAGACTTGGTACAAGGCAGGGACTAAAAATTCTTGACAGATGCTGAGATTTTTAAGTGTCTGGTGTATTATTCACGGACCTTTATCTTTTAAACTGAATTGCTTTTATTCCAGCATGATATTACAAGGCGTACAACATTTTATTTTATGTAAAATGATATGTAAAAATGATGAAGGCAACATGTTCGAGTTGTCTCTAGTCAAAAATAACCACTAACCGGCTAGAAAGAAAAGAATTACATTTTATAAACTTGAAGGGTCTGGAGGCTTGTACATTTCTATAACAACATGCGGTACTTTGATGTCAATCTTTTCTGTCTCACCGTAGTGGGCAATTTCGTTTAACTATCCTGGACATAAAACTTGTCAGTATCCAACCGGTTTAAGTGCGGTTTCAGCCAATTGACATCACGTATCTTACACAGCAAAGGAATTAATATATGTCAATAATAATATGTGATATGGGAAAACTGTAGGGAGGTTCTTATAACATCTATTCCTTTCAAGAGTTCTTTCAAATAAACAAATATAATTTTTGTTTCTTAGATATTAAAATATTACTATACTTACTCCCATAAGTTCTCCAAGAATAAGGGCAAAAATGAAAGGAAAAGCTCCAGTGAGTGCTGAGCCAATTGTGCCAACAATCAAATATTTCCACTCTGGCAAATTCAAACTTAGTACTTTAAAGAGAGGCGCCGGTTCAACAGCTTCTTCTAAAATTATTTCATCCTTCGTCTAAAATAATTTAATTAAAATAATTTAATAATTTAAAATAAAATTTAAGTTAATTTAAATGTAAAGATACAAAGGACTATTAATTTAGATATCACACAAGCAGTGTGATATAGTGAGTGCCAGAAAAGACTACCTTATTCATGCGTCATTAATATTCTTTACAAATTATCTTTTGTACAACAAACGATTTCTAAAGAATAATCATTATAATTTTTAATAGGAAGGCCTTTTTTATATACACTGTATATTAGAACAATTGACAAGTTGACAAGATTAAGATATTAGGAGACTAGAAGTTTGAGGAAAAATTCACCTACATCCAATGGCCGGTTTCTCTTACGACATCAGCTAAATAGAAGTATCAAAATACTTTGCAACATTTTCATGTAAATATTTTATTACCAAAGAGAATGGAAAGAAAATCGTTAAATTTAGCATAATAAACAAGATTTCGAAAGCATTCTAGTAGTTGTATTTAGCAGCTGAATAAGGGAACTGACCATTCTCATTTGGTGAACCCCATATAATTACCTGACTTTGCAATAGTTTTGGATGAATTTTGAATTTTGAGTTGCAGTTTGACGCTATTAAAGTCTTAGGAAATTTTTGCTGATCAAACTATGGAACGCCATGGACTCAGAAAAACTCTAAATTCCAGACGGGGCTCGAACCCACAATCTTCTAAATGCTAGCAAGACGCTCTAACCATTGAGCCACTAGAACTCAGACGGCAGAATAACGCATGTTGCTAACGTCTGGCTAGCATTCAGCTTGTGGGTCCGAGTCCCGTCTGGAACTCAGAGTTTTTCTGAGTCCATGGAGTTTCACAGTTTGGTCAGCAACAATTTCTTAAGAGTTTTGGATCAGCTGGTGTAAATTATTTAACTACCCAAGAGACCAGTGAGACAACTTTACGTGAATTGACTATGCAATTTTGACTTCACAAAATATAAAGTGTGATACGACACCGACAATAATAACGTACTAAAGAAAAATTCACGAAACTTTCCAATTTCAGCATTGCTTTGGAATTTTGCACTGGTTTCATACGGCAATTGAGACATCAATAGACCAATTGCATAAATACCACAATGGATCATTATACACGCATCCCCTCAACGTCATTCTTTAGAATTCAATTCATGCTCACCAATTGTGTTGAACTTCTGTGTTTTTCAATAGAATTCAACAGAATGAAATTGAAACTATGCGTGTTCACTGACGCATTGTGGTATCTAGCTGTATCATTTGTTATCTATGTGGTCTGAGGTCCATTTCGGTTCTTTTAATCTTGAAATGTAGTACTCCCTTTTCCCTCCCAAATCAAATTCCTGGTTTTCGTAATCTCCAGGAGAGTTCAGTAACAATAGAATGCGCATTAAAATAGTAGGAAGAAAGGTTAGTAATCTAAAGGTTAGTAAATATATAACAGTAAAACTAACCATAGATTTTCGCGAAAGTTGACGAGAGAGCTGTCGGCCAAATCTAACATTTGCAGCCACACTTCCACTTGACGAAATAGTCATCTGTAAGTCTACTTTATCTACAAGCATTTATAGAAATAGTAGGAATAAATATATTCAACGTTTCATTTCAAAATAAACAAGCCTACAAATTTTACTACAGCAGGCAATTATCTACTTATTTCTGAGAGATTATAGTGTGCTAATAGAAAACTTTATAATGGTTTTCCCGAGAGTCTTGATGTTTCCCTAGACAAAATCGAGAGAGACATCGAGACTTGCCGGAAAACAAAACTAACTGATTTCCCCAGGGATCAGACTATTTAACTGGATTTTCGCTGACTTGCTGTTGCCCGACCGGTCAATAATTGTTGCACTTATTGACCGCACCAGGATACAATTGATTTGTCTAATGCCACGTGACAGCAAATCAACCACTGGCAACCTCCGTGAGGCAGCGAAAACCAAGCTACATAACAATACGTATTATAAATGTAATTCCTTGAATTCATTAAATAATATTGAAAACGAATTGATAATTTATTTTATTATATTTAAACGCCATACGCAAGCGTTAAGACGTTGTTCGGTCCATATGAACGGACATGGACCTCTGCTTTGTTTTATCACCACCCGACATCTAAATACATTCGCCATAATTAAAAAAAACCCACCGAAACAACGACTATAATAATGGAACCAATGTCTATAGTGTACTCCTGTCTAAAAAAGCTTCTTCGCTCGCTTACTTCAGCAGTTTGTTTTACGGTGTGACATTAGATCATAAATCAACTAAAGCGTACTCAATACGTAAGTGAAAAACTAATCTATACAATTATCACCAGTGTTCATTTAAAATTTTCCAAACAATGAAAACATATTATAGGAGAAATAGTGAGGGACAATCAACCACACATTTAAGCCAAAAGGGCCAGAGCACTGCCGAAATTTTTGATTGTAAAGCTGACGTTTCGACCAAAAGCCCTACGTTACACTCCTATTAAGGCGCTTTTACTTGAAACGTCAGTAATACTATCAAACATTTCGGCAGTTCTCTGATCCTTTTAGCTTGATTGAACTCTCGCAGGTGACGTCAAAGTCGCCAATTGGGTGGCAATCCATCAGACCGAATAATGAATGGAAATTTCTTTGTTGCTGCACAACGAACCATCACACGAATTTTGGCGAAAATTGTTAAACCATTTTATAAGTTTTCTCGGACTTTAACGGGGATGATCGAAACCAGGATAAATTCAATTATTTAACTTTTATCTTATTCAACTAGCTTAAATCTGAGAACTTGGATTCAACTTTCGCTTGGGACTGTCAGGAAATATCTTTGAGGCTGGATCGAGAAACTTATTGTTCAGATGATCTGAAAAATGAAGCTCATTAATTATACGGCGGCCACTTTATTGGGACCACTTCGTGGGAACACAAAGGAATATAGTTTTGGTTATAGACGAAAGAGTGTTTTTGAGCATAAAGGCAATGTTCTGTTCATAAAACGATTTCATTGCAATTATCATCTGAAGTGGAAGATATTTCAAGGGTTTCAGACTTAGAACATTGGACTTCACACGAAAAACCTTGGGAAATGGGATTCACAAACTCGTATTTCGAGTGACCTTCAAACCGCTAAATATGGAATTGGTCATGGACAGTGGTAACGATAACTACTGAAGAACTTGTCGTTTGACATACTGTGTTTGAAAAGCCGTTTTTAAAGACTTTGGTAAGCCATTGTGTTTTATATTTATTTTTGTGGTCGGTGTATCGCTATTTATTTTCGTGGAATATTCAGTCCTTCATGTCCAGTATGTGTAAGTACAGTTTGGTTATGTTAATGTTTTAGAATTATTCGGCTCTTGTTTGATCGAAAGAAAAGAAATTAAAATCTTGTCTCGCGTAGATATTTGTCTGCCTAGTAAAACCCTAAAAGAATGTTTACTTTTCCATACTGGATGCCGATACGACATCAAAGGAATTCTAATAAACTATGCTCACAAACTGGCTCCGGTGTATATATAAATCTGCTTGGCATATCCATTCCGTCCCAAACCGTCGGTCCTTAATTGGATAGTGGATTTTCTACGCGGAAGATTTCGAAGACTGAAGCTCAATTGTAACTGCTTTTCGAGCTGGAAACCTGTTCCTGCTGGAGTGCCACAAGGAACAAAACTTGGCCCCGGGCATTTCTTATTTATGATCAATCACTTATTAATTTTAAATGATTAGTTCGAGGGTGATATGTTCAAATATGCCGATGATACCAATGTCTGTGAATATATCACGAATTATTCTGCCGGCAGTCTTTTACAAGGGGTGACAGACTCTGTCGTAGATTGGTACGACGTAATAAATTCGAGCTTAATCCAACAAAATGTAAGGAGATAGTGATTATATTTCATCGAAATCTGCCCAATTTTACTCCATTACTATTAACGATACAAACATTAACCGAGTAAAGGAAGCAACAATTCTTGGTTTATTAATAACTGATGGTCTGAAAAGGAATGAACATGTAGTGAAAATAACGAGCAAAGCAGCGAAACGGATATACTTATTGAAACAACTCAAGAGGCTATAACTACAACTAATATGCTTTTACGTGGCATCAATAAGGTCCATAGTTGAATATGCATGTCAAATTTTCCACTACGGTTTATCGCAGTATTTATCGGATATGATAGAAAGGATCGAAAAAGGATCGTTAGGTATTAGTTATCCAGATCTGTCGTATAAAGATGTACTAGATTACACAGGCATGAAAACCTTACGGGCAAGAAGACACGAACTATGGAAGAAACTTTTTAAATCAATTATAAACGATGAACGTCATAAACTCGAACCACTTGCTACCTCCGGAAGCTCCGAATACTTATAACTTAAGAAACGCTAAATCATTTTATATCCCGAACTATCGGACAAATAGATATAGGGATACACCATTATTATGTCGAATTTTATTAATTGTACCCAATAGTGTATGGTATTAATTTTAGACTTAGAAATTATTATTGATATTAGACACTTTTAAAATAGTTGAATAGGTAGATGTAGTGCGGTATTTCGATTCTATTTCAGAATCATCCTCAGGGTAACATGAATCGATAAATTCATAATTAACCTACACTGCTGAAGTCAACGAAAACAGTTGATTGGAGCGGGATTTGAGCTCGCACCTTCGGGAGTCCGGTCCGCCGCTCTACCTGTTGAGCTATCGAGTCTACGGGGATTGGAGGCGAGTTACTATCCAACTTGAGTGTACGAGATATTCTCGCAACAACTTAATGCTATCCACGAGGACGGATGTGCAGTGTTTCAATTCTATTTCAGAATCATCCTCAGGGTAATATGAAACGATAAATTAATAATTAACATACACTGCTGAAGTCAACTGAAGTTGACTTTAGCAGTGTAGGTTAATTATGAATTTAAGGTAGATGTAGACTAATTTATTATCCTTACTTAATTAGATCGGAATTTCAATTTGATTTCGGTGTATTCGTATTCCTAATTTAGATTGATTTTTGACGATGTAATAGTATAAATATAAATCATGTAATTTAATAATGTAATTCGTATTCCTAATTTAGATCGATTTTTGACGATGTAATAGTATAAATATAAATCATGTAATTCAGCCTTTCGGCTGCGAGATGATTTTATTAAACGGTTTATCTATCTACCAAAGAAAACAAAATCGACAAAGAGATATTCAAGGCGAGTGAGTTTTGCGAGGCATTAAACCGGATGTTGATAAAGATTGACAGGATTTTGGATAAAGTTAGTTTCTCACCAAGGAATACGGAATTCACAACGACTCCAAATCAGCCAAGTGAAGCGTCGCCGAGTTCAACGAAGCAGAAGACAAAGTTACCGAAATTAATGTTGAAAAAGTTCTCGGGAGATTCGATGTCATGGCAGCCTTTCTGGGACAGTTTCAAAGCTGCTGTACACAATAACGAAGGTGTTTCAAAAGTAGATAAGTTTAATTATGGATGGCCCAGCTGCGTTAACAATTGCTGGATTTACCTTGACAACCGAGAACTACGATACTGCTGTAAATTTATTGAAAGAAAGATTTGGAAATGATCAGCTTATTTTGTCAAGACATATAGACGCATTGCTGAGTTTGGAAGAAGTAACCAATGTTGATGAGATAAAGAAGGTACGTAAATTATACGACACTATAGAAACGCATTTGAGAAGTTTGGAAAACCTCGGAGTTTCGTCTGAGTCGTACGGTAGTCTTTTGGTTCCAGTTATCTTGAGTAGAATTCCTGAAGAACTAAGACTCTTAGTGAGCAGAAAGATCGATAAAAACAATTGGAACGTCAATGAGGTCTTGTCCCAGCTTAAGTTTGAATTGAAAGCAAGAGAGAGATGTAGCTTGTTAAATTCCAACTTAAACCGTCAGAGCAAGAAAAGGAATATTCAGGGTAAATATAAGGATCTCTTCTCGTCATCCTATTTTCTTACTGGCGAAGATGAATCTCCGAAGTATAAAACGTACTGTGTTTTCTGTGAAAAAGAACATCCTTCAATGAAATGTGAGGTAGTCACGGATATGGCTGCCAGAAGAAGAATTCTTCGCAGAAAAGGAAAATGCTTCCTGTGTCTGAAGGACTTATTATGAGAACTTGTTCATCAAAGTTACGGTTTTTCAGATGTGAAGGTTTTCATCATACAGCATTATGTGAAGATGTATCGAAGAGAGAAGTCCGAGAGAGAAAACCTTCAGCAGAACCACCAAAATATTAGGGGGGAGCGGCAACCTTGTTGCTTCAAAGAGCACAAAGTCTGGCTGGACCACCAAATGATCCTAATAGAAGAATAAATGCCAGAGTGATCTTTCATTCCTGTAGCCAGCGCTCCTACGTCATCTACAGTTTTCAACAGTCCCTGAGTTTACCAGTTCTCGGTAACGACAATCTACTCATCAAGGCCTTTGGAGATGAGACACCAAGACTAAGATCATGTGACTTGGTGCAGCTAGCATTCACAAGTAATGACGGGATGGAACTCTACATAAATGCATGCAGTGTACCAACCATCTACAATCCACTTAGTAACCAAGCTGCAGAAGTAGCTGTGCAAGAATACCCTCACCTACAAGATCTTCAGTTAGCTGACATACCTGAACCAAGACGTGATGTGCAAATTGACGTCCTAATAGGAGCTACATTTTAACTATTACTGGAACTTTTTCGCTAGTGAGATTAGAAAGGGTAGATCTCCAAGCCCAGCTGCATTGCATACCAAACTTGAATGGGTGTTGTCGGGTCCCTTAATCTTCAACAACCAAAATAGTCCAGAGTGTGCCGTCAACATTTGTTCAACCCATGTCCTGAGAGTTGACACAACAGTCAACATGGAACAGCCTCTGGACAAAATCAACGAGCAGCTGGGTAGATTCTGGGACTTCGAAAGCCTAGGCATCCAGAAGAACGAGATGTCAGTCGAGGAGAAGTTTGTTCAAGAAGTGAAATTTGATGGTAAGAGGTATGTGACCAAGCTCCTTTCCAAAGAGAATCATCCCATGCTCCCTGACAACTATTCTAATTGTGTAAAGAGGTTGGAAACGTTGCTGTCACGTCTTCCGCCAAAGCCAGACATCCTTCGCAAGCATAATCGGACAATAGTTGAACAACACCAAGAAGAGATCATAGAGAGTGTCTTGCAGGATGATGCCCAACCGGAAGTTTCCATTATCTTCTTCATGGAGAAGTGGTTCGAACGGACAAGCTTCGAGTTGTCTACGATGCATCTGCGAAATGGAAGGGGAAAGGGTCTAGTTTGAATGACGGTTTGCATTCAGGTCCTTCACTCTTACCGCTAATCTTCGACATCATGGTGCATTTTCGAATGAATAAGGTAGCCGCCACGGTAGATATCTAGAAAGCTTTTCTCAACATATCTATTGCCCCAGACCACCGTGATTTCCTGAGATTCCTGTGAGTGGACGATCCCTTCAGCAGTTGCCCAACTGTAAAGCCAATGAGATTTGCAAGAGTAGTTTTTGGAGTGACATCAAATGCCTTCATCCTCAACGCCTCCATCCGTTATCATATGAATCAGTATGCTGCATCGATCAGATCCAGAATTTTGTGGAAGAAGTATTCAAGTCTGTCTACGTAGATGATTAGGCGTAAGGATCAAACACTGTGTCTTCCATAGTGGAACTGTGTGGAAAGATCAAGTCAAGGCTGGCTGCGGGAGGTTTTAACATGCGGAAGTGAAAAAGCAGTTCAAGGGAGGTGATGGCAAAGCTTGTGGATTACGAAAAGCCTCAGCAGATCCTGCGTAAACCAGTTAAAGCAGTAAGTGTAACAGAAGAAGATCAAGGATATACCCAATCAGTTTTCGCCCAAAATAAAGAGTCTAGTCTAACGCCAAAAGTACTTGGACAGAAATGGGATCACCTGAACGATGAGCTAATGTTCGAATTCACGAAGATCGTTGTTGCTGCAGAGACTGACGTTCTCACGAAACGAGTGATTCTGAGCGTTACATCGCGTTTCTATGATCCTGTTGGTCTGATATCTCCAGTCGTCCTACCTTTCACGTTAATATTTCAAGAGTTATGCCAGAAGTCATACGAATGGGACGATCCAGTTCATGAAGGCATTTCTTGTAAGTGGAAGGCGCTTGTGCGGCATCTCACAGAAGTTGGTACCATTTCACTAAAGTGATTTTGTTGTCAAAGTAATGAAGATCCAAAGTCCTCGGAATTGCATTGGTTTGGGATGCATCCGAATCTACGTATGGTTCGTGCGCTTATCTACGATGCGAACATGAATCAAGTGTTTGCTGCAATCTGATTTCAACGAAAACCAGAGTGTCTCCCCTGGCGACGCTAAATATTCCTCGCCTAGAACTACTGGCTTGTCTAGTATCAGCACGTCGGTCGCAGAGTTTAAGAAGAGCTCTCCATGGCTCATATCGTTTTACATAGGAACGATTTACATACGTACGACAATATTCGAAAAAAATTTCCTGACAGTCCCAAGCGAAAGTTGAATCCAAGCCCTCAAATTTAAGCTATTAAGACTTTTGGCATAAGAAATGCCAAACACGGTTGACACAGAGATTTTCTAGCCAAATGGGTTGATTGCTTGATTCACTGACATTTTCAAGTTAGAATACGACTGGTCTTGAGGGTATCGGTACAAATATAAATGACCTTCAGTTGATTTACATATTCAGAGTAAGTATTTCCGGTGAAATTTCGTCTCCAGCAGAAGGTTAGCAAAACGGAATGATCAAATTATAGAATTAAATGGCCGATAATAAGAGGGCAATACTTATTCGCGGGAACCATTAAATTGACCAAGAAAAATGGTCAAGTAAGGCTTTTCTTACTACCCCAAAGCCAACTAAGGCCTTCAATTGCGCCCATAATTAGTAAGACTGATTGTTCAACTTTCCGGTTATATATCTTATGACAAGTATACTCACCATCTTCACCCTTATCATCCTCCAGTTCAGGTGGTAGTTCTTCTTCCTTTGCCAACATCTAAAACATAGGGAACAAAGGGCTCTTAAACTGAACTATGAATTTTACCCTCTATACAAGACCCTCTAACCTAGCTACTCTAAGACCTGAGCTAGTCTTGGTATCTCAATGGTCAGAGTGTCTCAACTGTCATTAGAAAAGCACGATTCCCGTCTAGGGCTCAGAAATCGTCTTTCTGAGATTACGAGCTTGATGACCGCTTGTTGTTTGTCTGATATACACTAAGCTCCCACATGCACGGGATTTGTGCATTCAACATTCGGTCTCGCCTTGTCTAGCTAGATCTTTCTGAATACGCGCAATATAGGAAAGGTATGTTAACCCAGCAAAATAACTTTATTAATGTCTAGCACAACGAAATGAAAGTTAATATATCATCAGCTATACGTGATCTTGGAGTTAGTGATGCCTAATTGCGTATAACGTCACGATGATTCCTTACTAACATGTATTTTGGTATAATTTGTATATTTAATATACTTTTGATTGCATTTTGGCTTCATTATCTTTGCTGTTCAAACAGTGTTTAGCCACACATGGACTCAGAAGTACCGACAGGTTCAAACCCTCAACCTCCTAGCTCTAACCACCGGAGTCGATACAAGTACTCGGATGATAGAGCAAGATTACTTGCGGTAATTGAACCCAGGAGGAGTCAGTCGACAATGATAATAATTTACTGACACCTAAAAGTTTGCAGTCCAGCAAGTCTTTGCAAACTTTCTCGCCCCAGGTTCAAATACCATAGGACACTTTGTTCTGCCATCTGATCTCGATTGTGGCCGAATAGTTAGAGCGTCACGTTTCACTCCGACGAAGGTCCTTCGCTCGAAACTTCAGTTTCTCTAAATTTAACTGCCGGCAGTTTCCTAATCCTTTTAGTTATCTACAAGCCATTCTATACTGCTGACGCAGCTCTCTACTTTTATATCATTTAGAAGGTTGCGGGTTTGAGTCCCGTCTTGAGTTCAGAGTTTTTCTGAGCTAGTGCTTAGTTTGTACAGCGAGACACAATAAAGCCATTAATACAGTAGTATCAAACTGCAATTTCCAAATACAATACGAAAATGGCATTTTGTCAGAGAAATGTAACAATTTTTTGCTCACTAAGTTTAGAAAATTTTCGATGAATGACTAAAATACATAAACAACTTTGACGTCACGAAGTTCGTATTTTCTTTCTATTTTTATGGTTTCTTAGAAATTAGTTTAAGGTGGCTGTTGAAGGCAACTTTTAAAAGAAGACTGATAATTAAACATGGCTTATACGGTATAAAATAAGGATGTTGCGGAGGCAATATAAAGCAGTGTCGAAAGTTAAAAGGTTGGTAGACTGCCGAACGGGGCCCATCATTTCCACGTTTTCATTTAAAGTCCGTGAGAAGTTCGGGAAGAGACTCCCGTTTTAGCTGGGGTATTAGAAAAAGGCACTAGTAAGCAAACCCATGAGATTTTAAACAATAATAAGCCACATCGTGGAGCAATATGCAATAGGGAATTAGAGACTATGAAGTTGTAAAACGAAGTACTCTTATTGAGTGCAAAAGAATTTGTACAATTCGTGCGGTCATTCCTCAAAATTGGAGACTGGTTGAATACCTTATAATTATCCAAGCTATTCGTCTACCATTCGGTGCAGCTCGTAAACGAATATAAGCAATAGTTTGGCAGTGTGAAACGAAAGCGAGGTTCGAAGTCGGCTCGATTAGGAGTCGGCATAGCCAGCAATGCTATGGTCAGCAGACTATGCAAAAAGTTAACAACCCAGCGACCAACCGAGTGAATTGAACCTCGCCATATACCTCATGGATTACGTCATCCATCTCGGTAAAAATAGGATGCTCCGAATAATCGACTTACAAAAAGCCAAAAAGATGAATAACTGTGGAAACAAAGCAGAGGATCCTAACATTTCGGGGGTGAAACAGCCAATACAAGTGAACAAATCGAGTAAGTTTGCAGGGGCACGAAAATGATGTTAGGTGATATATTAGAGTAATCCACGGCTATACATGGCTAATGGTTACAGTTCTTCAACTTAAACTTATCAAGACACATAACAAATAAAGGAAGAGCTGCTAATCTGATCTAAATCTAATCTGAGTAACTTTGGGAATCATCGCTAGCGGCGGATTGAGAATCTTTTAACTAGACAAAGGTCACAGCCTTTGCCTCTTTGCAAACCCAATCGAGCGTTTTTTTACGGACAAAAGCAATTTTTTAAAAGATATTACCAACAAAACAAAATTTTTCCTAACAGTAGACTGTTTTATCCGAAAATTAACCGAAACGAAGGCGTTTTGAACCCCAAATTTTTGAACGGTACTCCCTGGCTGTTGCATCTTAAATACCGGTAATGGTGACGTTCAATGGCAAAAGACAACTATTACCAGTTTTGCGGGAAAGTCAGGATGCTCTGTTTAGTTCAACAGCATCGTTTTAAAATTTCTATGAGATTTACAGAATGACGCCACAAAACTGACCTACCTGTAAGGTGACAAGATCTTTGTAAATTCCTCCAGCGGCCATAAGTTCATC
>JBAHVQ010192603.1:0-14416 GCA_036872915.1 Nanipora kamurai | reverse complement strand
TCGTTGGCGCTACCGAATATAGTAACCAAACAAATTTATTTGCATGCTCGGCGTTTTAGTTTCGTTTAAACAAACTCCTTAGTAGTCGCTATAGCTAGGCATTTTCCAAAGCCAAAAATTTGCTGAATAATGGACGTAGTTACTATGTTTGTTAAACATTTTATTTCGACCAAATTTTTTCAAACCAAATTAGTATCAATTCGAAAAGGAATGTAGTAAGCATTACTGACAGTAAGTTAGTATGCTCGTATTAATTCGAGTTATCGAAATTTGCTACAAGCGTTTTTGTCAATAACTACTCACCATTTTTGCGTTCGTGTTGAGGAATGACAGGATTAAAAAGTACAGTAGATTAAACAAGGTAATAGCATCAAAGGACTTCATTTCTTCGAAGGTGAATCTGATGAACTTCTCTCATCGAAAACAAGGTCTAACTGTGGTTAAATTTGGTATGGCATAGTATGTTAAGGAGAGTTGTGACATGTAAATAGGATTCATTGAAATTTTTCCTGTTAAAACAAGTTCAAAGGAATGAATTAAAAGGAATTATTTTTAAAGGAAAATCTTATTCTAGAATGGGAGGCCTGACCCAACACGGCACGTTTTAAACATAATATGTATAATGTCTGTTGAGGACAGAATTATCCTATATGCTATCGAAAATATACTAAAATTAAAACTGAACAGAAGTTGGACAAAGTTGCCTGAATAATTAATCATGAACTAAATTTCTGTGGTAACGTGTTGGTCTTTCTGATATCATGCTGTGTTTTACTCTCTAGGCGATGTGATCTCATGCCAATAAACCACAAAGTTCTTTCAGACGTATAATTTCCATGATCATAGCTAGCCCTTAGTGTTAAATGAGCGGCGGTTGTTAGTTCCTTAATCTCATCAAGATGGGAAATATTACCACTCGTACTCCTTGTACTCCCTTACTTTTAGATCCTCGTTTGAATTACTCTTTATCCAATCAGATATTTTTATTCTTTCCTTTCTGTAATGATTACGCCATATTCTTCTGCTTTTAAACCCCAAATCGTGCCGCTTGCAACACGTATGTTTACATAACAATTCCTATATAATACATCTTCCTGGTAAGTCCTACCGTGAGAACTGCAGCAATACATTTAATAAACAATATAAATTACAGCTTGTTAGTCAGGATTTACACGATATTTGTGCAATGATAAACATTTTGTACCGCAATAACTACTTTTTACTTTGTACACGTGTTATACACATGAATGTACTAGATTATAAATGATTTCTAACTGTACACTACCGAGATACATACACTGCATCAGGCAAATATAAAATTAGCAGATGAGAATAAGATCACATGTTTGGGTCAGAATAGTTATATTTTAGTCTTACAGACACAGTAAGATAACTTTTAAAAGGATTTCTGTTTGGGCCTCTCTCGTGTCAGCGTAACTATCTGGCATGAATTCCAGACAGTTATGCGAAAGAATTTAAGATGGAGATAAGAGCTGCGATTTGAGACCTTGAACCCTTTGTTCGTTCGTGTATTCATGCAAGTTTGTCAGTGATAAAATCTCCTTAAAAAAATTTGTGCTCCACGAGCCGAAGCTGGCAACAGTTCGTTCAAACTGTAGAATGAAAGGGAGCTTCAAAGAATATTTATTTTTATGCAATTTTAATAGTTGTGGATCAAGGCAAATGAAAATGCCGATTCGCTTTCCCGAATTGAATTAAGTTACCATTAAGACGAATATTGTAATCTCATTTAGCTATTGAGGGTATGCTCAACTGATATTACCTTTCTTGAGTCGACTGTTTACAATGAGATTACATGGTAAAGTGTTCACAAAAATGATGATTGAAGGGTTAGCACCCCTTATGCTTGGATATTTTATAGGGACGTGGAATTAATATTTTCCTTCTGGTAGTATTGGACAGATGTTTGATCAAGCTTGTTTATGTACAAAAGGGCTAGCAACACTGACATTGGTTGCTGCCAACTTGACATTGATTGATCGATCATAATTGGGTATTTCTTGATATCATCTGCTGAAAGAAGTTTTAACGTAGCACAAACATTTAAACCGACTCATAAAGTATGTACAATTTTCGACTACGGAAGAAAAGTTGTTTTTAATTCCAATGTATGTTGCAAATTAAGTCTATAGTAACTGGCTAGAAATTATGTCGCAAGCCATTATTTTCCTATTGCTGATTCTGCCTAGGATCTGCAATAGTCACACAAAATCCTGCAGTAATACGAAGCTGTATGTTCGTATTTTGGTTCAGCCAACTCGTTAACTCGACTTTTGAATTAACCCGAGGACTTTTATGATTAAAACTCAGGTACCACACGATAAGTGCATGGCGTTTTGTCATTCTCTCATACGGATTTCCGTTCTAATATATTTCGACCGTATTCGAACATAATTTATTTCAAAGAGTTCATAACCAGCTGTGAATATCCGAGGCATCCTGCCGGTCTCAGAGCCGGTCTCAGATCCAGTCTCATGATTGCATAGGTAGAGCTAAATCTTTACTGACCCACGAGCTTTCAATTCAAAATAACTCTGGGCTTATCCTGCCGTTAAACTGAGCCAACTATTTGAAACTAAGGAGATACTTATCGAATTTGCTTCAATGGTCAAAGAAAACGGCTTAAAATCGAGGTTGATAATAAGAGAAAACATTAAGTGCATTCATTTCATTCATTGCCAAACCTCAATTTCGAGCCGTTGTTATATGGGTATTGAAGGCAATTCAAGAAGGGTCTATTTCATGTGTAATTGTACACTATTTAAAGTTAAGAAGCTTGATACTCGATCAACAACGAATTAATTGATATTCTCTTCAAATTACCCACTGTCTTAATTTGGAAGTCGCACACAATCCTGACAGATGAAAGGCAGAAATAAAAATCACTTGTTTGCAAAGCAACGGTTAAATGAGCTAACTCTTAAGCGCTTACACAAAAGATATGAAAGAATTTGTGAATATTAAACAATGAAAATCATTAAACTTAGTTAAATTCACCTCAAAAGAGTTGATTGTAACTGCTTAAGGTGATGTAACATGGGGTGGTTATGAACGCAAGATATTACCACAACTAGATTTGATTAAAAAACGTTCACAGATAAGATGTTCTCTATTCTCCTTGCTTATGCAACATTGTTGGTTTTAAAAATCTTTGTTAAAAATCATCCCATGTAATGTCAACTTTTAATTTCGCCAAAAACTGTAGGCGCAGTTCTAAAGGCATTTTGATGAAGATTTTGCTTATTGAATCTTTTCTAACTGGATCCTTCTGCATTAATGAGAACTTTTGGCTGCGGCAGAAGTTAAATATTTTACTAAATTCAAAACCAGTTTCAATGGGGGTACGTAGTGTAAAATGTGTAGGGCAAGGGATCGGTCAGTAAGTAGAGGGGAAGAGTGTTAGTTCAGTACACAATACATAGTTTTTAATTTTTCCTGACTCTCCCCTAGTGTGAAACATATTTTATGCCAAGTCTTCCCTAATGGTTCAAAAATTAATTAATTCACGCAGAGTAAAATATGTTTATCTAAATCCGCGTACTACGAAATTACCTCTCATTTAAATTTTGTCACCAATTCAAAATAAAGGTTTTGGTTAGAGTCAAGAAAACGTGTTTGACATTTATAATAGAAAATGATGCATTTATAGTGAAGTGTGGCAGGTAATAGTTTTTATTGATTATAAATGTTGTACATACAATACGCAAATACACAAAACACCAAGAAATACACAAATTAGTAAGGTTTATAAAATTCTGTTTCTATCATTTTGTATTTCAATGTGTATCACCGTTTACCAGAACACTGTTATGTAACGGAAATCTTGACCGTGCGGTGAACACAAATGTCCTTCCCGGTCATTTACATTTTTTTCTCAACCTCCTCCACTTTTGCGTTCGTATTGAGGAATGACGTGAATGAAAAGTACGGTAGATTAAACAAGCTAATAGCATCTAAGGACTTCATTTCTTTGATTTGAATCTGGTGAACTTCTTGGATTGAAAAAAAAATCAAACTGAAGTTAAGTTGGTATTGCATGGTACGTTGAAGATAGTTGTGACATGGAAATGGAATTCATTGAAAATTTTCGCGTTCAAACAAGTTCAAAGGAATGCAATGTTCAACCTTCGTGCTTTATTTTTAAAGGAAAATCTTACCCTAGAATGGAAGGGAGGGTCCAACACGGCAAGTTTGGGACATCAAGATATTTAAGTATAACTGCTGTTAAGACAGAATTATCAAAAATATACGAACTTTGAAGTTGAATAGAAGTTGAGCAAAGCTGACTGAATATTTAATCATGAACCAAATTTCTGTGGTAACGTGTTGATCTTCCTTCTTGATATCATGTTTGTTTTTCTCTGTAGGGAATGTGATCACACGCCAATAAAACACCAAGTTCTTTCAGCTGTATTATTTGCATGATCATAGCTAGCCCTCAATATTAAATGGGGGCAGGTGTCTGTTCCGCAATCTCATTAAGATGGGAAGTAATAACACTCGTAGTACTAGTGCTCCGTTACTTTTAGATGCTTGTCTGAATTACTTTTTATGCCACCAGATTTTTATATTCGTTCCTTTCTGTAATGATTACGGCCATATTCTTGTGTGAGTTTCACCCGTTAACCCACAAATCGTGCCGCTTGGAACACGTATGTTTACATAATAATGCTTGCATGATACCCCATCCTAGTGAGTCGTACTATAAGAACTGAAGAAAAATCCTTAATAAACAGTATGAACGGCGTCTTAGACAGGATTTACACGATTTTTTTGCGATGATGACCATATTTTGTGCCGCAATAACTACTTTTTACTTTCCAGGGTATTAATATTCTTTTGTATAGGTGTTATACACAAGAATGTGTTAAATTAGAAATGATTTCCAATGGTACAATACCAAGATACATACATGACATCAAGGAAATGTAAAATTAAAAGACGAGGATGAGGGTATACGTCTAGGGTGAAGTCCACTTATTCCTTGTAAAATTATCAAAACAGTAAGATTATAGCCTTATAGACCCAGTAAGATAACTTTTAAAAGGATTTTCTTTTGAGCCTTGTCTGACATGGCAGCGTAACTATCTGGCATGAATTCCAAATAGTTATGCGAAAGAATTTAAGATGAAGATAATAGCTGCGTTTGGCGCCTTTGAACCCTTTCTTCATTCGTGTATTCATGCATGTTTGTGAGTGATAAAAACCGCTTTAAAAATTTGTTCCGCACAAGCAAGAGCTGGCAAAATTTTATTCAAATTGTTGAATGAAAGGGAGCTTGAAAGAAATTATGTAACCAGTTCAAAATAATGGTTTTGGTTAAAGTCAAGAAAACTTGTTTATGACATTTATAATAGAAAATGATACATTTATCGTGAAATATGGCAGGTAACAGTTTTTATTAATTATACGTGGGTTACGTGAACACCTTTGGAAACAAACGAGAAATATACAAATGAGAGAATTTATGCGATTCTATTTCGATCATTTTGTATTTGAATGTATATCACCGTTTGCCAGAGAACTTAATTTATGTAACGGCAATCTTGACCATGTGGTGAACCCAGATGTCCTTCCTGCTATTTACACTTGTTCTCAACCTTCCTTTCCTTTTGATGTTTGTTACCGGAAGTACTGACTTTTTGCTTCTTTTTTTCTTTTCAACACAAGGTTTGAATGTGTCTTAAATTATAAAATACGTTCATTCGGTAATTATGTCTCATCCATCTTTACATACCAATACATCGTTATTCTAGCTGAATAAAAGTTTTTGCCCTCTGGTTTTTCATTGCGTGAAATTTAGTTGTCCTCCTCCATTTTACTCCAGCTCCTCAGCCCCTCTTATTATTAACCCGTCCGTTAGTAATGTGGATCTGTCCAGCATACACTATAATAGGTATTAATAAAATTTTATGAGAAACTAAAAGCCTAAGATATTTGAAAGCAAATGACCTGGGAAAAGAAGCTGAATTTAAAGTTTAATGGTTCGACTCAAGTCGATTTTCTGTCAAGCCCGGGGGGAAGTGCTGGTATATTCACACAGATGATAAAGCAGATTATGTCCATACGCCATTTTAGAACGGACTCAAAATTTTAAAATTTGCTTCTAAACTAGGTAACGTTTAGAATACTTTAAAACTTTTTGAACGATACAAGAATATGGAGGAAATCAGTTTTACTTTGAAAAAACGCTAGCGCAAGGCAGCAGACGTAACACTAATGCGATGCAAAGTTGATTAATAAAACATCAGTTCCTGTAAAAGATATAAGAAACTGATATTTCATTATTTAATTCTGTACCATACTTAAAGACACTATAAACTAGATAAGATATTGTCGTACTGTAGATATTTAGCTACTTTATGAGGGAGCCTAAAAATTTCTAAGCCCAATGTTTTTCTGTCAGTTCTCCCTGTCTCTACGGATGATTTTTTTCTTAATGTTTACTTAATATTTTTATTTAACAATTAGATAACGGATCCTCGTTGTCCATGAGCAGCTAGTCAACGAGGGCGAAGCCTGATTTGACAGCGAACTCACAGACGACAAGGTTCAATTGTCTAATCGTTTTAGTAGATATCAATTAGTTCGAACAAAACACAATATTCTTCATTTTAATTTGTTGCTTGCATTACATGTTTACGTGCAAGATCACGCGGACTAATTTGATTTGTTTTCAGTTGTTTCGTATCAGGATAAAAAACCTGAAACAGTGATAAAGTTCGAGTTTTGATATTTTGTTTACTGGAGTAGATTTTTTAGATTTTCGTCTTTATGTTTTGAAATATAGTTTGAATCACAAAATTTGCATACATTGATAAAATTTTACCAATGTAAACCTTCATTCCGAATTTTATTGCCTTTTTATTCTTTTTTGAAACTGAATTCTTCAGCAAATTATGCAAAACTCTTCTGAAATCTCTGCCGTTTGCTAATCAGAGTCACGAATTTGTGTTAGACAACGACAAATTTATCCCAATACCAGATATAAAGTTGCTGTAATTAATGTTAGTGACAAATCCAAAATTAACTCGGAGGTTTTCTTTTTAAGATTTTAAAGCGCGTTTTCCTTGGAAGCTAATATTACAGCCTTACCGCTGAACAACCAATCAATGTGTGCAGTCCGTTTTACTCTGGTCACCAAAACAAACTGAGCCACAAAATGAAAATTGCCGTTGGAAAATTTCAAAAATGACCAAAACATACTTAATGAACAAAGTTTCTAAGATAGTATGTAGTTTAACATTATGAAATGCCGTCACTTTGCCAAGAAAAGAAAGTTTTATTATGCCAATTACGCAATGAGTGGTATTATCAAGCAAGTGATTTTAATCTATTTATTAAAGTGACACAAAAATTAGATCTAGAATAAATTTAAGAGAATTTTATACTTACTGTTTATCATTGTATATAGTATAATTTTATAATTTGCAAGAGTTTAGCATTTTATATTCTATAGTAGATGATACAATATTTTATTACTTAACTTAATAATGACATTCCTGTGAACAATCTGGATAAGCTTAGCGCATTTGACCTCTTTAGATAAATTTACATTGTATTGTAATGTATTGTTATAATTAATCGTTTTTAAGGCGATTATTAACTTACAAACTTCTGTAAAACTTTTCCAGAAGCCTCGTGCCACCACAATTCCAGTAGTGATTATCTACAAACTGGTCCTTCTCACGGTCTGGTGTTGAATAATAAAAGAACTTGGACTGGTGCAGAGACGCTCCGCAACTTTATCAGATGTTTTAGGGAAAATTATACGGAATGCCCACACAAACTTAAACCTCTCTCGTTATATTACAGAAGAAAGGTTTGGAATTTATGGTTTGTGTTTAACTCCTTTTTCAAGACGTCTCCCCATACACGACGAGGAAAATTGTCTAGTGTTAGTTAGGGTAATAATAGTTAGGGACGTAGATTCGAAGAGATTTTCAAATTGACATTATCTTATTGCAATTTAGGAACTATTAGCATTACAACATTAATTCTTTTCACTCTTAATTAGTTTGTCTTTCATATTCAGAGTTAGACATATGAATAGAGCCTCAGTTAAACGCAGTTGGTGATTAAAAGTAACTCATTTAGCTATCACTTTGGCAGCTTTTTACCAACAGTTAGAGCTAGAGTTTCGAGAGCTGGCTGCAGGTGGTTGATTCGTGTTTCATGATCACTGGTCATTTATCAGCATTACAAGAACAATCTTGCTGCTGTACCGCCACCACCAAGAGGCTATTTTAAGAGGCAATTTTAAGTAATTTCCGATTATGATTACAAAGAGACAAATGGCAGCATCTATTGGTATAAGTAATCTAGACTGTGTTTGCAACTGTGGAGTTTCACGGCAGGTAAGAACGTTTTCAAAGTGTCGTACAAAGAATTTAGGAAGTGTAAACTGTCACCCAATAAGTAAAGTAGTTCAGTTTAAAGACAAAGACCTAAATGACGGCTATTTTCTTTTTGGAAGTCCTAATTAAGGGGAGCTGGTAACTTGGTACCAAAATTGAGTTCACATCCATTCAGCATCTTGCTCCAGCTGTGTTCACATTTCTTCAAGACCTTTTTAAGATCAGTGAAACTGATTTTATTGCAACAGTTGATATCTTCTTCGTAAGCTTTGCTCACATGCCTTCCCTCATTTCTATTCGTTTTGTTTTCCGTCCGTCGCTCCGCCTAGCACACTTTCTTCCTTTTAAGGACAGGAAGCCCAACGGTCTAAAATCTCGTGTTGTGTATCTTTTTAAGTGTCGATGCTGTAATGCGTCGTATGTAGGCCAAACAAGCCGGCTTCTCCACTTGCTGATCACTTGGGTATCTCAGGCCTTACTGACGAAGAGCGTGCTAAACACTTCCACAACAAACATTCTATCACATCACCACGACACTGGCCATCGCACTATATCAGATGATTTTACCATCCTCTCTCACTCCTCTTCATCTATCACTCATGAACTCCTCGTCAGAGAAAGCTTGCTCATTCACAAACTCAATCCTACCCTCAACTCTCAATTAAGCTCAATTACTCTTTCCTTATTCTGATTGCCTTTACCCTACTCGTCACCTCTGACATCTCATCACTTCCTGTTTCCTCTCAAACGCCAAATTTATACTACTTAGCTATGTATAATATTTTAGTGATTGCCTCATCCTATTATGTCTCATTCTCTGATGATGTTGCGTCTTAAGGAACGAAACGTTAGGTCTAAATAAACCTTTTGACACAAATATGCTTGTCTTAAGAATTTTTTGCTGGGCCTTGATTTTCATCATTCAAAAACTTTTGCTAAACTTCATGTCATGGCTCATTGTGCAGCAACAAGTCCTGACATATTACGTGCGCGATAAAATATTTTTGCGACTCAATTTTTTATGCAGATTTCAAAAAACTTAGTCCAATGTACATAAACATTTATTCGAAAAAACACTTAAGCTCAGCTCAATGGGTGAGCATGAATTGAATTCAAAGGGTGAAGTTTTGGCCATGCATGTATCATGATGCATTGTGGTATTTATCCAATGGTCTATTGATGTATTGAGCTGTTGTTTACTTCCAGTATTTTCAGCCTCAAATGATCTCTTCGTTTCGAAGTCTTCAATAGTTTACTCGTTGGACGTGCAAACACAAATTTCGATCAAAGATAGTGTACTCAATAATGCAGAAAGTCTGTTCCAGTTCCTATGGTCAAGAAACTGGGTTCCGGGCTGACAGAAGCAGATGGACATACGGGCATTAATTTATTTATGCACCAAATTATAACAAAGCAGCAGATGAAGAACGTTTGACTCAAAGTTCCAAGTTATATTATCACATTCCAAAATACAAAATTCTATAATCTAGCTGAATGCTACCACGATTTTAACACTGTGTGGCATAAATTCGCCTAATCACATGCCAACGTTGCGCAAATTTGCAATACAGTATGAGAAGGTACTTTATATAAGTTTACTAATGAAAACTTTCAATAAGTATTCATTCAATTTACCAAATTGCTAGAATGTTGTCATAAATTGAGAAATAAAATTGACTGAGATTAACTTCTTCACTGCCAAATCTCTCCCTTTGTTGAGTAAAATCGTTTAGCGTTAGGCAGAGTAAAATAGTAAATGTCCCTCGTAGTAGTGAAGGAGTTAATGGAAGGTGTCATTGACTTTTCTGTGTGGTTAGGTTCTGAATTCGACCCGTTTGAGACATGTACCACGGAGTTTCACATCTCCATCATTCACATATACTGCTAATAAACAGGGAAGGCAGGAGACTCAGTAGCCGCCAGACCGCGCATCGACTCCACAACTTACCTTTCACGCCTCAGAGAACATGAAAGCTGTTTTTAAAGAAAAAACCCTAATAATTGCTTACAGAAGGAAACGAATCTAAACTCTATCTAGCCTCGAGTAAATTCAATGCAAAGGAGAGATTCGGTGGTATTTAACTTCACGTTACATTTAATACGGACATGTTACATATACGGGATGAAATGCACCAAACACGATTTTACCAAAACGTTACATTTATGGGCTGCTGCCTCACTTTACGAGTTATGCCATATTTTGACGTACCCGTCGGGCGAGTCAAAATGGAATCGACGAGTAAATATCCAGCAGTATTGTATATTCAACTTTGTAGTAAGGTATTTATTATGAAGCTTCACGAAAGCTTTTTTTCTTTACAATTATTGCGAAAGAAGAGTCCAACAGCATTGTTGGCAGGCACTACCATAATGCATAACTGATTATGGTTGAATACTAAGGTATACGATCAATATTAACTTCAATACTACTACAATTTCTATTCGCTGCACTGATATATAGACAAGAATGTTGATAATTTTACTGTGTCGATGACAAACTGATGAGAAAGTATTTTTCCTTTGAAACTACAAGGCTTAAGTATTTCCGTACTCATTTCTTCAGCTGCGAGCCAAACTATCACTTTTATTCTAAAAGGAAAGTCTTTTTTCTTTGAAACTACAAGGCTCAGTATTTTTGTGCTCTTTTCCTCAGCTGCGAGCCAAACTATTTCTTTAATCCTAAAAAAGATAGGATGATTGTTAGAGCTTCCGGGACATGAAAGAGATTAGGTTTCATATTAAGTAAATCTTAAGAAGTTCATTTTTTCTGTCACAAACGTAAAAGCATCCAGACCTTGCTTAGTTACCTACTGAAACTGGTCAAAAGTTGATCATAGCTTTGCCAAACAATACATTGTGAACTAAGACCCTGAATATGTTTTCATATTCTGTAGCTGAAACGATTTTTCATATCATTCCAGCTACGGAGAGAAACTTATTTGATTCATTAGGCCTGGTTACTTATCGTTGAAAAGAAAACTTCGACTGGTTAGGCAACCTCTTGAAACAGGACCTGAGAGCCCATAGTTTAACGTCGCTATGCTTGAACATGCGTCAGTTTTACCATTGCTGATGTTAGAGCAAAGCTGGCATATAGTCAGGATGGCGTGGCGGTTGTAATAGCGGTGAGATTACTTCCGGGCTAATAATAATAATAATAATAATAATAATAATAATAGTAATAATTAGCTATTACACAAGACAATTTGGTTAGAACCTTTTGAGGTTAATTTCTACCGTCCTTTTCTTTCCAACATTTGTTTCCCTGAAAGATACTATTTATCTGGTTGACTGCCCATGGAGGATGCTTGACGAAATAGCGAATGTGATGTCATTATACGTACTTCCTGTACAGAATACTGATTCTCCCAGTTTGTATTAATCTGATTCTATAACTTTTCACAATGAGAAGGATACATCAACATACTTAATGAAAAATGTGATGGGCCTTTTTGATGAATTTCATGCAGCACTGTATAAAAAGTGACCAACATGACTCTCAAGATGCTTAATATATGTGGCCGATATAAGGTGATAAAATTACGAAAATATTATCATTTCGGCCAATCCAGGAAACGATATCAAATTATGTGCAGTTACCAGCTTTCTGAATTCAATATGTCCTAGTCACTGGACCAAGTAAAACATAGAAAAATCAGAAATGTAATGCACATAACGAAACAAAAACGCACAATAACCTTCCTCGCCTCCATGCAACGTCTGAAAAGGATTAAAATAGTTCTAGCGTCCAGTGCCAATGACTATGTAGTTTAGGCTTTATTTTCCTATACCGCTCATATTTGAGTTTTTCAAAAGACATGAAGGTCACTTTTGATGACGTACTGTGTTTGCAATAAGCGGGAAACTCCTCACGTCTACAAGTGTCTTTAGAAGGTTGATATCCCTTATAAAGATTAAATGAGGTCATTTTTGTCTCCAACCACTGATCAATGACCAGAAATCGAGTTTTCGAAAACTCGTGACTTGAAAAGTGATAACTTGAAAATCAATGCGATTTAGCTCACGTTTCTAACCGTTGCTATCTGAGTTTCCGTAGTTCGATGATTATAGAGCTATTCATCAGATTCGTCAGACGGACGCTGTTTGATCTAATCTTCGGTACCGAAATATTTCCTGAGAATTCGAGTTTGAGAGACGTTTGCATATTTCCTGAATAGCATTGTATAAAAACGCTTGTAATTCTTCCCCGAAGGTTTGTTACTGAGAAAATAAATCCAGACAAGAATCCAGAGCCAGCTGACAACTGCAAGAAGTACAGAAAACCGGAAAATACAGACATTTTGTGAATTTATCATTTCATATTACCCTGAGGATGATTCTGAAACAGACATTTTCAATACCCAAATTATTGAGTAAAAACGAGAAGACCGATTGAAACGGTAATTTCAATTGCGACTTTATAAAGAAGTCATCAAAATCAGATTAGTCTCACTTGGTCTGGTAATGACTTTGGAATAAAAGTCGAAAATTTGCCCTAACGGTTTCAACCGGTCTTCTTGTTTTTAATATAGATTTTCGGTTTTAAAGATGTCTCTTTTTGTCGGAGTTTGTTTTGTTTTAAATCCAGACAAGAATGGTAGGTTTCATAGGTTACATTTCGACTCTGTATTTGTTAGTGTTTGATTAAATAAAACCAAACGTGCATGTACATCATAGACTGATCTAAAAAAGTGTGTATAACTTACATCTCCCTAAAACTTGCAAATGAAATAATACAAGCGATTGCCTGACTCGTTAGTCCATTCACCAGCCAGCAGCATGTACCGTATACAACTTCTATTGTCCCCATGATAATTCAGTTTTCTTGTATAAGTAGGCTTGCATCTATAAACATTGTCGAGTGAACCACCTTTTTCTATTCTGATACCACTGCAAAGGCTATTTCTGCGGTTTTCTTTAGCAATTCCCAAAATTCTTCGTTTCTCCTTGGCGTCTTGCCGGACCAAGTTTCCGCCAAAATTGTGACACATATTATTTGCCTCCGACCAAGTAGCTTCTTTATCACTAATGCAGTAGCATTTAGAAATCGAATCAACCGAGCAGCTTGGATAATCATAATAATTATTTCTGCAAGGATCTATAAAACATAATTAACTCAGATTTATTCAGGTATTCAGTCTTACTTGATCTATGGTCGACTTAATTGGTCCATGCTCAAGCAGTTTCCAATATAAACAAATCTTAAAATATCTATACAAGTCCTACAAAGATCAAATTTTTAGAGAAAATCAAGAAGATTTTGCGATGTATACAACGAAACGTAAGATTCTATTAAACTCTTTATATCATGCCTTTTTTCCGCATTCTATGCTGAGCTTTAATATTCGTATTAAAATTGAGATTCCCGCCTGGTCAATCTTTGGCTAATATTCATGAATTATAAAAAATGAGAATATTGTTATTTTGCTAATTACCTCAACTATAAATTTTCAATTATTTTTAATTTCATTTTATGGCGGCAGCAATTCTCCGTATTCAAATAGTTGCGAGAGGCATTTTAAATTTCTAATTATATTTCAAGATACTCGACTCAATTTAACAATGCATTGTCTTTATTTTATCCACTCCTTAAACAAATTCACAGTGACTTTAAAGAATAAAGAATAAACAACATAACGATAACCCAACAACGTTCTTAGTCCCTCCCAACTTCACCGCTGACCTGCGCCCACACTTCGTCTTTTTTGTTCACTCCTGAACCATGGCGGATCAAGAAATCGAAAAAGCTAATGATAATCATATCAATCCGGATCCATCGATGCGTGAAGAATCATCGGAAGGTAGAATCTCGTCTAGAGACCTCGTTCAGGCCGTAGTGGCCGATCAAGGTTTCATTTCCCAACTTTCCTCGGCATATTTGGCACAAATGGCTCCGCAATTGTTAAATCAGAATCTTGCAGTGCTACAAGGCCTAGCAGAAACTCGAAATCCCGTAGTATGCGAAGATCAGACGGGTATACACATAGAAACAATACCAGGAGTATCTAAGGATCAAACTGGTACGAAAGAGCCACCAA